>JAQGBV010000731.1:0-22437 GCA_034698685.1 Isotomurus pseudopalustris
TAATGGGTTGATCTTAATCCGTTTGTTCAAAGTGAGAGAATTAACTCTCATCTAGTTTCATATTGTTCAATTATCTCGTTTGCGTTGCAGTATCAATCAGAACTCATCCTTTCTTTGCACAGTCCAGAAGCAAAGTAATTTTGCGGCACCGCTTTCAGACTAGGAGTATTTTGATTGATTGAATATGTAGTCTATTGGGAGTTCACAACGGTCGGCGGTCCCTACTATACTGTACTCAGTACGTATTCCTGATTGCCTACTCAACTCAATAAAATGTTTTGGCTAATGAAGGTAAAGCTTGCCGCTCAAGCTAACAGCAAAAATGCTTATGTTTCCTCGTAATTCTGTTTCTTAATTTAATAATTAGTTGATGATTAATCAACGACGAAATAATTGACGGTTTATCAATTTAATGATTGAAAATCAGTATTCAATCAGATATCGAATTCTCTGCTGATTCACAGCGTGACTGCTTTTTAAACCTTTTGTTGACTTGCTAGTATCATTCTAATTCGTCTGAAGTTATTTATTTAAAACAAAAGTTACACCTTGAGACGGGATTTAATAATATAGTGTGTAAGACAAATGTGGTTTATTTGAAGTGACAAAGACTGATTGCTTTGACTATACACCTCCTTTAAACAATGCCAATATACGAACAGTTTGATACGAATGGCTTTGTTCTGTTAGATGTGTTAAATAATTTCATCGTTGCATCACTGAACAAACTTATCGTAATAAGAGTAATTTTAATAGCAGAAAAATAATAAGGTGTCTGCCGTCTGCCCATCATCACAGTACCGCCTGTTTTTTCATAAAATACGGAGTCAGCATTTCCTTACATTTATCTCTTGATGTGTTGTGAGTAAAAAAAACTTATTAATCTTGTTATTCGTTGGGTCTCGTTCGTCGCTTGTGAAGTTCGTACTTAAGTTAAATTGAGAGAAAGAAATTATGATTATGAAGCCACCCTCGGTTTTTTATTCGCCTTCTCTTCACAATATAACAAGGTGCTTGACACCTGTGAATAATTTGCTTATTAATTCCATGCACACCTTCCCTCCTCATAGTATCTCTCATACCCTCCTCCTTCGCTCACATGCTTTGAATTGTGGAGACTCAGTCAGTTAAGCTGTGTACTTGTAATTTATTTAAAATGTTTATCTGCTTCATCTATTTGGATGAAGTAAAAACATCGTCCCTCTATTCTCATAATCATTATTGTCATTATCTCAACGACTTGAATAAAACGCATAGTAGTTTTCGGTACATGGCATGAGACAATTGTGATTAATACGCGCAAGCAAAAAGTGTTGCAATCATCTATCACATTACATTCTTATTTGTACTATTATGTTCTGTACGGATTATAAAAAAGTTAATTGGGAATTACAAGGTAGATTACTTTGCTCAATCGTTTTAAATCTAGAATCTAGATGGTTTGATCCTTTCTTCAGCACCTGAGCTTTTGATGACTTACACAATATCTCTTGTGAGTTTACAGCTTCTCGTAACTGACTATATAGTAATGTTGTATTGATCAAAGGAAAGATGCTTCGTACCCATTAAAGACTTAAAATAGTGAACAACATGACACTAAGGATAGAGGAAAACAGGTAGGCTGACCAGTATGGGCGTGATGAAATCAAGAAGGCGGACTAAATCAGCTTCTGAAAGTACAAAGAACAACAAGTAACGAAGGAGTAGTAGTTAGCAATAGAAAGGGTTTTATCGTCCGATCAATAAATTGAGTAGAGTAGACGTAAACGGTCATATCAATGCAGGGAATTCATGTTTCCAAGTGTTGAGAGAAGTGATAAATTGTCGAATAGTTCTATTTGTCAATATGCATTGCATGAGGTGAAGGTACTCGTTGGCTTTATAAACTTACCTGTATGTATTTTTTGCGTTGAGGCTACAGAGGAGTCGGTTCTTCTGCCAAAAAGAAAAATGTCGAAACTGTTTTTGGTTATAGTTGGACGTACTTGATGATACAATCAATTAATTTATTGAAGAATGCTGCTCAGTCGATTGGATAGAAGCATGACTTTCATAAGATTTTTTATAGTCAGCCATTTGTATTAAAATTTTATGATCATGAATGTGCATGGCTAGCACTAAAGATTTAGATGCTTTTAGTCAGTCTGGTGATCATTGGCAGTTGCAAATTAATGTTTCATTCCATACAGAATATAATTTCATTTTACTGTGTACAGAGCGAGAGTTATATCAGATTCTTCTGACGTATTTGTCTGGGTGTACGTGAACAATGCATTCATTCATTTATCGTAATTGGGATTTTGATTAATTAGAAGTACTTGTTAATAATGACGGGGTGGTTCCATCCATTCGAATTTTTCCAAGCTCCCCTTTATTGTTAATAGTAGGGTTGATCAGACTTAGTTTTTCATTGTTTTTCTGTAATTATTTCTTTCGTACTTAGAGCAATCTACATTCCTGCTTAGAACATTAAGACTTGTTCGTAGTTTAATAAAACTACCAAGGATGCAATGAAACGAAAGCATCAAGTAAATTACATTTGCTGGGAAGAAATCTTTACCCTCGCTTCAGGCAACAATAATTTTATATGACAATCTCATTAGTAAAGTTGTAACTCTCAAACCAGGCTTATACACACTATGACCGTGGGATGAGAAGATGAGATCGTTAATGTGTGTTTGCTGTTGTTCCCACTAATGTTGCTTAAAAACAGGTATCTCTTTATAAGTTTGGAATATTCCGTTTCTCTTTCTTATTTTCTGAAGTGGCAAGATTTTTCAGTAGAAACTGGAAACAAGCTTTTACCAATCAGCGAATCATTCATAGTGTAATTGATAATCTATAATCAAATGATCGTAATTAATTGTTGTATTCTGAAAGATAAATGCCCTGCTTTGGATGGAAGAATTGTGATGCAATCGATTATTTTTACTCATTGTGGTGTGCGTAGTACAAATTGTAGCATTACACAAGGATGGAAATATTATACGCTCGTGCACAAGATCCTGTGTATCAGAAGAAAAGAACGTGGTGTGCCCCGAGAAAAAGAAAAGTACATTAGCATTTTCCATGCATATATAAACTATAAATCTAATTATTATTACGTGTATGGACAATCGAGTAAAAAGTGATATTTTTTGATAATTTATCAGTCATTAATCTCTGTTGTAATATTTTTTGCTTTCCGCTGACATTTCTCAAATTAACACAAGTTAAGGTTTTTTCGTCTAATCTACAACGTATCAGACTCGAAATTAAAAACCAACATATTATGTATTACAGCTGTAGAAGGGAAAGAAAGAGTGAACGAAGGTTGAAAGTTATGAAATGAAACCAGCCACAACAAGCAGAGTTTTCTAACGAATATTTCTCCGACACGCAATCTAATGTCTAACCTTCTCTTTATGTCGTACCCCGTATTGTATACTTATCAATGAACATTTATATAGATATGCCAAGTCCTTGTAATTTATAACTGACTCAATTTATTGTCCGTCGAGGTGAATTTCGGGCTTGAACACAGTTCATAGAGAAATGAGGAAATGTTTGATAATTTGAGCCGATAGAGAGAACAACCGTTTTTATAATTTATAACAACGCTTTATTGAACACGAAGTTTAATGTTTAAAGCTGGACGAGATGAAATTTTTATCCCAACATTAATGAAGTAAATAATTTGTCGTTAGTAGATTCATTTTAAACAACCAAATAAATGCATATCGTGGTAATCTATGTTTCGTGAGTGGCTATGTATCCCTGCGAGCATTATTAAGACAGGATTAATGGGATCCATTCAGTCCATTATTACGTAGCTGACAACAAGAAACACCAAGAAGTGCTTTCACATATGAAGTGATTGTGAGAGAGGGCTTTCGTGTTATCCACAACCAAAATCACTTCGAGTTTGTTGAATGGAGTGTGTGGAATGGGAGGTGACAAAAAATTATCAGGCGTGTGATCAGTGTCAGGACATCTCATTTATTCCTATTTACTCCTTTTTATACATGTCTAATCTTTTTGATTGCATACTTCCCTTTACAACCTACGCTACGCTGTGTCCTACAGTTTTAATCCCTTGCAGATTAGCGTATGATTAAATTATTCATCTGTGTCGAATGACATAATATTCTTAAAATAGTATTTCCGACTGTTCATTCAATGGTGTTTTGTAATTATGTATATAATTAATTCTTTTATGAATATTTGCAGTTGTACGAGCTAAGTGATGATGTCAAGCGAAAGGAATTCTTGGACGAGCTATTTTCTTTCATGCAAAAACGAGGTAAGCAAACTAAAAAATTGACTGATTCAGAATTTGAAGGTGTCTCCCTAGTCCCGAATAAAAAGAATAAACATGCAGGCAGAGTGGAGAATTTAACGGAAAAAAGAGTTAATTATCCAGCATGATAAATTTCAGTAGGAGTCCCTGTGAAAAATCTGTAATCCAGCGTTATGTTCGTGTTCTTCTCGGGGTTGTAATTTTCACAGTTTCATCCCCTCATTATGAACCGTATAAATAAAGAAGCACACATGTACAGGCGCTTGGAAAAGTGTGCAAGGCATCATTGTCGCTGTTGAGGTGCACTTTACCATTAAGAAAGGACAGGAACGGAGGAGGACATATAAAGTGACTGTGTGAGTTAAGGTTCTTTACATCCAGTAAGAGGAGAACAGCAGGTTCCGTTGATGAAGCAGAAAGAACCCTCATAAGTGTGGAAGTCTCAGGAGCAGATGATTTTCTTTTGAGTATTTACTATATTACTATATGCTTAAGAAAGTTAGATACATGTGAGATCTTCCGAATAATGTGGGTGCACCCTGAGATTAAAATCGTTGGTTGGCCTAAACCTAACTCGAGAAATGGTATTAGCAAACGCATTTCAGTTGGTATTCATTCTCTGTGGAAGCTATTAGCCATGGACGAAGAAAATGATCCTGGGGCAGGAAATATCGGATGGTATCGTGAATTGGTTTCTTCGATGGTATTTGAATTCGGTTGTATAAGACAGTGAGCTGAAGCAGTTTGTAAGTGAAGTTGATGGTCTTGCAGATATAAAAGGGTTCCCCTCTCTCCTATTTTATTTATAACTTTTTCATACTTGTATTAAACCGGAGAGAGAAGGGGAAGAATGAATACCACGAGAAGATCATCTTTACAGCTATGCACGTATGGAAAATGTATGCTTAAATGGTCTAAAATTAGTCAACCCTTATGTTGGACCCTTCTGTGATCGTCTTCCCGATTGAACAAATATTTAACCTCCTCGAGCCATCACAGGGAAGAAGACAGTTTCGAATAGAAAAAATCAATCAAGCTGCACTCTCCTAACTTTCTTCACACACATGGGACCGAGAGATGGATTCATGCAGTCACAGTCATTCAACTCACAACTGGGTCGCTTGATTTTGTGAGATTGAAGTTAATGTAGCTCTCATTTTGCCATAAACATAAAAACCCATGTTAAATCTTATTGAATTCCTGAAGTAAGGAATACGGAATGGTCGGGAATTCTCTTTTGGATTACGCAAATTCATCTGCATGAGGATGTTTATAAAACCAAGAATAGATAATGGGAGAACATGCCTCTTGAGGTTTACCTACAGTTAGGAAGTGAAAGCGATAAAAAGAATTTGTATAAAGAAAGGAAGAATGAAGCATATAGAGTTCAGGTGTTAAGTTTGTTGGGTCTGCCGTGTGGCAGAAGTGTGGAAGCAGCAGTAGCAAAGGATTTCGTTGATTCATCTCGTATAATATAGAGCTTCTGTCTCATGCTAACTAAAAATGAAGTAGAGTTTTATCAGCCCTATTTTGGCTGGTATACTCATTGTGAGTTCACGAAACAAGTCCAAGAAAGATGAATAGAACTGGATGGAAGATGTGTCAAAAAGCACGTGTGGACTCGAAGGGGGTCCTACACACTCACTGAAAGTAAGACTAGGTTTTAAGCGAGTGCACAGGTATTACATAACATTATGTAGTCTGTCTCTCAAGTACAAGCTTACGCATCTTGTGAGCTAAAAGGTCGTTTTCAAAAGCTGTGTAACACACGCTATTATTAGTAGATTGCTTTTGTGCTTTTCCACTCTTTGATCGGATGTGGTTCCCCATTCTTCGAACTACCATTGATGGTTCTTTGTGATCTGCTTCTGAATTTAACACAATCTTGACTCCGTATTCACCTGCTGCGACTGATGTCTCAATGAATGGGGCTTTCGTACAACAATTATGCATGATCAGAAAAGGGCGGCATACGGTGAGTGATGCCGTGCGCTGACACGAGAGGATAAGTGCACATGAATCACGGAAATGATACCTGAAAATCCACCTCGTCTTATTATGAATGAGAAAAAGAATATGTTTGAATGGACGTTAGGCTTCTTGGAACGAGTAATAGCTATTTGGTATTCCGTGATTCGGTGCGATTATCCGCCTTGATTACAGGTCTGAATCTCTCGATCATCATTCGCCTGATTGCATCAAGGTGAGCCTAATACGTTGGTGGGTAAACCTGCCCGACGAGCTAGGTGAAGGCGAAAGACTACTTCTCTCGATAGAAAGTGGTATTTTCTTAAGATTAGTACTTTTCATTGTGTAGTAACTGGATGTGTGTATCAGATTTTCTGCGTTCTGGGTACCTATGAATAGACCCTGTGGTTACTGGACTAGTTTGGTGGCTTGAAATTATAGTTCTGTGCCTGCATCCCACTTCTGAGAATTTGTGGGGAATAAACGGATGTACGGATCAATTTTAGGGCAGGCTTTCATCTTCTAGCGCGTGCTCTATTTCGATATCAAATAGAAGGATTGCGATTGTGTGTACTCGAGTTGTAGAATCTGGGAGTTTCCTCACACGTTGAGATAGGAAAAATGCCTTTCTGTTTATAGTATTTTTTGGCCTACCATTTTAGTCTCCAACAAATCATCGCTGGGCTTTCCCGAAGAATTGGACATACTGTTTTATCGGCCGGATTTTATACATTATATAGCCTCACTCCCACTGTATCTTGAGTACAGCCCTACAATGTTTGAGTCCGAAGTACCCACATAGAATGACTCATCTCAGCTCAATGTATAACTACTATTCAGTAATTGTTTCGTTCCGTTTGTTATTATATCGTTTGAATGTATCGATAGTCATGAACAGAAAGCCATATTGCCCAATAATGATTTCCGGTCCAGATTCCACACGAAGGAGGAACATTGATCAGATGTCTTGACACTTTTTTATGAATAAGCTCCCCCGAGTGGGCTCAAGGAGCGAGATGACTTTGTCAAAGTCTGACTTGCAGTGTAGCAGCATCGGTCTTGAGAATAATTTACTTGGTGGCAACAACTGGGGATTCTTGGCTCCTTGGATTAAGGATTATGAGACGTAGTAATCTAAGTAATGGCCACATAGGGCGATGGTTGCTGGGAACAGGGATTGAGAGTGACCCTTGGGTCTACATCCTACCATTCTAAATGAAATGTAATCTAAGGATCATTACCATGTAGCCAGGAGCATTGCTCATTTACTACTGCAAGAAAGGGCCTTTCATAGAACTTCTGAAGTTTCCAAATAGAAGAATCAAGTCTCAAGAAACCTTATTGAAAATAAAAGTCAAGAGAGTATAGCAAGCTAGGACTGGTATTTTTTATATTTTTGTTTTTTGCGTTAAGATCCCTTTTCTCAAGGATTGCCATCACATCAAACGGATCATCTTCATAAGGGCATTCTTTATATACGTAGCTGACTAGTCATTTCAATGATGAGATGATGAGGATTGCGTACAATTCCTCTTATAAGCCGACTCCTGTGAATTTCCTAGAAATTTTGGCTATATAAAAGGTCATAAGCTTGGATATCTTTCTCCCCCCTCGGTCATGAAAGAGAGCTCAAGACACTTTTACAAGCCTTCAGTCAAACTCTACTTTTATTGCCCTTCGTTCCTTCTTCCCGTGAAATATCTTTAAAATAATAATAACAAGAGGGACCTTCCATTTCATTCCTGAAGTACTTTAGTTAATGTAAAAGCCTCATCTCCGCTCCTATAGAGTATAGGACAACAACAAACATTACTTGTTATCGCTGGAAGTGCTCCCACTCCTCTCTATGTACAATCCAGCAGGTCAATTGGTGTTTAGTATTGCTTCACATTCACAGTTGCGAGAGTTCCTTTGGAATTAGAGTTTGGTGGTTTGTAGGCGAAAAGTATGAACAGATACCTTCACAGGAAAGTGAATTACCAAAGATGCTTTTCAATCTTCGTTTAATCTTTCAAGAGTTAAATTTTATTTTTCAAATTTTTTCTTGCCTACTTTCTAACCAGCATTCTTATAATAATTACAAAGGCCTCAGACTACAATGTATTCTCACCCACGTTGCTCTTGCCGAACTCTAAATGTAAACTTGATTACGACATTCCTTCGAAACCTGAGGTGGTTTTATGTCTTTGGATCCGTTTGAGTTGTTCGTAATTTGGGTTGATGTCTTATATATTAGCAGATACTCATTTTTATATTTTTAACCCTCGAGATTCGGATTTTGATCAATTATTTAATTTTTCTTTACTGATTATCAATCAAACTTTCCGATTTTTCACTTTTTGTACTTTTGATTCAAACACGCTTGCGTACTTCCAATTCCTGGAACTCCAAATCTGGGATGAATGCAGGAAAAGAAGTAATAAAACTTCTTTAGAATTTATGAAGACTGCTACCGTATTGAGTTATTTTTATTGAGCTTCTTGGAATTTGGTAGATTCATTCATCGATTTTATGGTGTTTCAAATGTTTTTTCAACATAGAAGGCAGGAAGTATTGGAATGAAACCAGAAGCTGATACACTTCCAGAGATTGATTTCGTCAATGGATAAATATTAAGCATGAAGTTAGGGATGAACATGTAAGAGCAGAGGATGGAGGATGTAAGCATAATGAAGCTGGCAATATCTTTTAATGCCTTCCTTTGAATACGAATCGTATAATAAAGTCAATAAAGTGTACATAGTTTTTCAGTGACGGAGCTAAAGCAGCGATTGGTCTTGGTTGAAATATTTATAAAGGAGGTGTTTCAGACATACGTGCGATTTGTACAATAGGATAAAAATTCACGAGTCCCAGGCTGTAATACTGTCTACATGTAGTACTCGATATCGATATGATGCTGTTGTAAAAACACGATGGATTAAGCTGGTCCAGCGTCGAAGTTGTATGAAATCTCTAGCCTTGCCATATTTGTGGTTAGTACCACACAATTATATCTTGTTGATTAACCACAATCAACAGAACCATCATGTCATTTACAACTTTTCAGCTATTAAGGACTATCATAGGGCGAAATTATCCAAAAACTCCACCTTAGCAGGTTGGATATTTGATAAAAGGCAAATGATAGTCGCCCCGGATGTGGGTGTGGTATTGCATGATTATTCATTTGGTATCTTCATTTAGATGGTCATAATGTCTAACTGTGACATGCTGAATGATAACTTATGATTATGATTATGTTGTATACGATTCTTATGAGATCATCTACCCCTGTGGCAAGACACAGTCAGGTAGGATGAAGCTCAGAACAATGTGAAGACTGAAGAGAAGTTTCAGTCGAATTGATAAAATTTAGTATTCAAGTCTTCATTTTATGTGTAATAATCCTCTCTGCCTTACGTAGATAACATTTTTGGGACATGTGTATGTACAACGAAACAATTTATGGTCTTTATCCTCCAGGATAATCGTAAATGAGCAAATGCTGAATTACTCAATCGAAAATGTAATGAAATAAAAATCCTGGAATTTTCATTGCCTTCATCTTTTCATCTTTGAAGTGGAACCTGAAGTTGATCCATCATTTTGAAATAGAATGAGTGCTATTGAGCAATGTTAAGAGTACAGGGAAAGAGTTGAAATTTTTATGATTCTGGCTCACGCTGTGAGACAATTTTGAGATACTATAAATGACAACTCTGTTTTATTAGGGAGACAAGTGAGATTGGAATTCTGGAGAAATAGTCATACACTCTCAGAAGGCGATATTGAAATTGTAAAAGAACTTTTTGCTCAATATAAACAATTTCGTTTTATATGATTAGTTGGTAAACTTTAAGTGCTTTCCCAAACTCTTTCTCAATTTGTGTTTGCTCAAACTTTATACTGCCGTACGCCTGTTTTACGTTGCGTATTAAAAGTAAAGTTCTCGAGGAACCTAATGAATGTAGCTAACTTCATTTTGACCATTGGAATTTTTTGCTCCTAAGGAAAATATCTGTGTGGAATGAAAGGATCCGAGAGTTGAAGCATTATTTTCTTGATTGTTATTTTGTCATAAGAGATTTAATATTTCCAAGAAGTAAGGAAAAGGTTTGGTTATGAAAGTGTTGGTGGTTGGTGGAAAGATATTGAATCCCTTGAACTCACTTGATGGGCTTTGTATAATAATGGAAGAAGGATTATAATGACGAAGGCAAGGGATGAATATTGGTTTCAATCTAAAGACGAAGAGATGAGTTTCTACTGCTCTTTCTTCAAGAAGAAGGATAAAATGAGCCGAAGAAAGAGAGAACATTTATTTTAATGTGATTTTTTATCTGACTTGTTATAAAGTAGACAATAGAGGAACGAGAGAAGGATATATAGGTCATAAATTAGGGTGGGTTTCGCTTCGTAAGGACTACTCGTAAATCAAGAGATCGCCATTCTTTCCCGACGCAGCTACTTTAATAGGTCCATTTGCATTTAATCCATAGCGTTTTCAATTTTTTCTACTGTTCTTACTTCGTTTTCATTTTATTTCCCCGGCTTGAAAAATTTCGCCTAACATGGAATCATGCACACACGGTTTTTGTTGGTGGTCATCATTTCGAAAGGAGCAAATCAGTCACCACCTTCAACTCTTGGGTAGACTTCTTTTTCTCTCTAAACTTAATGTACTAATTAAGCACAAGATGTTCGATGTGTTTCGAGTTGCCAATTTACTTCCAATGTTTGTAGAGACGGATGAACTAAGCCTGATCTTAATGTGTTGCTGCTTAATTAGTTTTATATTTCCCATTTGAAGGTTGTTGTATACATAGAATTCTGACCACGGCTTGTACAAAATGTGATCTTTCCTTCCAGTTCTGTAGTAATGGATGTCAGTGCATCGAAGTAAATGGGCTAATGAAGTGGCCTTTTCATTTTACGGTGAAGTATAGTGTGTGGTTACTCAATTGATGAGGACGATCAGTTGTTATTTCTCAGCCAGCAGATGTGGGAGGGACTGTTAAGTATCGAAAAGGGATGTTTGAGAAATGGACACATCAACAGGGATGTTAGGAATGGAGATTTGAGTTTCACATTTATTTCCAGTTTTAATACCAACTCTGTTTTGAAGTGAATATTATTGAAATGAAATCGAAGAAGCACAGCGTGAGGATATGCCAAAGGATCTTGAAAAATTAGAGAGTCTTTGTCATTGAAGCATATCGAAGAAATAAGGTCTGAGATCCTGGGTCGGATTTGACGATAGAAACGAGGCTACTTGCAATGAAAAAGATGATATGCTATTAAGTATAAACCAGATATGAGAAAGGAAGGTGGTGTTCAGTAAGTCTCCTTAGCTGACTTGAAAGAGCTATCACCAGATTAGAAATCCTTGTGAATCCCTGTGCGGTTAAGAAAAGGGAAGAAGGACATTCATTATGGAAGGGGATCATGTCATGATTGATTCCATTCCATGTGCGCCTTAATGACAATTTCCCGAAATGTTGAAACTGAAGAAGTGATTTTAATTTTAGGGCCTGGCACAAGGGTTGTTTTTAAGGAAAAGAGGGGAAATGAAAAAGAAATCTGGTACGGCTGGGTGCTAAATATATTATGTTGAGATGGGTATGGATGATCTTGCTTCAGTTAACAAGAAATACCAAATGTGCGAGAGGAATGATGATTCTACTTTTCGTCTTTCTACTAATCAAGACAAAATCCTATTTACTTCTAGTTCTATGCCTCTTTATTTGTAGACGAGGAAATAATGGAATTACATTGCGTATGGTTCTGGAAATATATTTTACTATAGTGAGTAGTATAATTGAAGTATTTTGGATAGAAAAAGCATCCCTTAGGTATAGCACACATCCTATGAGCTTGAGTTTAACTACTTAAGTTATTAGAAGAACACATGCGAATCCAGGACGGAGACGTTTTAGTAGGGGCTTCAGATGAAAAGCTTTAATGTGTTGACTATACGTGGAGAAGCAACAGCTTCTCGTCTGGAGTACATGGAAAAGAGTGCGTAAAGTAGGCAGGGTTGACTTTTGGGTAAAATAAAGAATCTTTCAACCCAAAAGTCTTGTTTCCGGTCCAGATGCAGATGCTTCTTGAGCTTTAGCCTTCGCATTTCTTGCTCCAAGGAACAAACATAATTTTTCAATATCATCCTCTCTTATCCAGATGTATATGCAAGAACAACCTAAACTTCTGTTTACCATTAGAAAGGTCTCGCAACTGCGTGCATTCATTCAATGAATCAGAAAATTTTGGTGTAATTATCGGCATTGATCTCTTCTACACAGTTGTCGGTCGTGACTACTTGCCAAAGTGAATGATATTTTATTAAACAGAGAGCAAAGACTAATAAATATTCATTGCTTTTAGATCGAGCATTTTAATAAGGAACTAGACTTGCGAGTCGCTTATCACGTTTATTAGGACTTTAAATCACTCATCAATAATCCATAATTGGGGTGTGCGTGATTCCTTATTTACCACAAACCCCAAGGAATTTTCAATCAGAAGGAGCCAGTTGAACCGAAGCAATAATTGCATTCTTTCCACTCAGGTTTATCCTAACAGAAAGAATATTTATGTCACTTTATAATGAATTATTTCATTTTGAAATCGATTTAAATTGCTTGTAAATCTCCAAGAACAAAGTATCCCTGAAGGAAATTCGTTTCATGATGGAGAACGAAGATCTCTGACACGATCTATCTGACAGAAAGAAGGCATCTCAATTTCTCAATTACTTAGCTCTCCGCCTAGTCTTTATTTCTACAATCCCTTTCTCGTTAGCTGTGAATAAAGTTTCTTTTCAAGTGGACGTTTAATTCAGTTCATATATTTTACTAAAGGGATGCGAGATTTAAATTGAAGATGTGGGTGTGTTTAAGTAACCAGTATGATGTGATCACAGAAGTATCAGACAAAAGACTGAATTATTCGTTTGTCTTGTTTATGATTCATGAGTGTGGGCATGCATACAATCAATTTGTTTCTCAACGCAATTACACAATGTTTCTTACGATCTTGTCTTATTTTATCTTATGATAGGAACGCCGATCAACCGGTTACCAATAATGGCAAAGCAGGTGCTGGACCTTTATGAACTATACAATCTGGTCATCGCTCGGGGCGGACTTGTGGACGTTATCAATAAAAAGCTGTGGCAAGAGATTATTAAGGGACTTCATCTACCATCTTCCATCACGTCTGCTGCATTCACTCTCCGAACACAGTAAGAGATTGGAATATTTCTCAATGGCTTATTTGGCTTGCTCACTTTCTCCATTGTTTACTGTCATAATTCTAATTATCATGTAGCCTTTCAGCTTACATATACTAATACTTTCTGTACTTGTACTTCCTGCTTCATCCTTGGTTTCATTACAATTCCAAGTTGATGCCAATCCAATTATCTAATGACTATTTATAATTTCCTCAATCTCATTTGAGACTGACTGTTGCGTGAGATGCTGCATACTTAGACGATGATGATGAGAAAAAATGGAAATTCAATACAGCCTCTTCATCATCATCATCAAAAGTAGATTGTGTGAGAGATAATGAGTCGTAGAGGAATGTATGACGTGGAGCCGTCACAAGGCTGGTGGCATTATTACTGTCAAACAAGATTAGTGAAATTCGGGTCGGACTAATAGAAAAAAGTGGTTTGAGCAAATGAATGATGGAAGAGATCAGAGAATAGAAATAACAACATTGGGACTCGGATTGAATTTTAGGAACAGGAGCCAAATAAGGGAGAGTGGAGCGGAGATGAGCGAAGCTCACATTATAATAAGAACTAAGATTTTGAGGAAGATGATCTATTGTTAGTTAGAGAGGATTCAAGGAGACTGATATGATGAACCGTTAATGGATTGGAAATGTGGACTATAAATAACCAAAGATTTTATGTTTATGTCTCTTAAACATTCTTCTATTCTCTGGCTACCACAGGACTGGTGGAATCACTGCCATCGCATCGCCATCACTTCTCCTCTCCTCATCTGCTCTCGCTCGATATAAATTCAATTTTTGATGATTTCCTGTACAAGACGAACATGAAGGAAAAGGGTCTTCGTCCTATGTGTCGTTAGGTTCAACCAGCTTTTGGAGCTTCTGAGAAAGTCTCGTTCATTATTCTGTTTCGAACATCGTTTGATTCTTTGATTTGGAAAAGGATGATGTGATGTGGGTGTGGGAGTGGTCTGCGTCTTGATTATAAAACAAGTTACGCATACAACTTACTACTGTGCAGTACTTTCCATGTAATCCTTCGATGCTTGGGGAGAATAAGAGATAGGTGAAGTCTTTACACTCTTGAAGGAGTGAAAAGAAAAGGAAAAGTTGATAGGAAGATGTTATTCATCGTCAGATGTTCAGTCGGGTGTGTAGAATCTTGTGTGTGAAGAAGTAGTACTGAAATCTGAAATGTTCGTAGGTATGTATAAAATAAAGTCATCTATCTCCCTCACATTTGCATTTGAGCACGAGTTTTTTGACGTCTTCCCTTTCTCCATACAAAACAAATGATGAGGGTTTGACTTTAAACCACTTACACTTTGGCGAGAACATATGTCAAAAGACAGACTCCTTCTGATAGGATGTGATGCGATGCATAAATAAATTCTCTTGTCATTATTCTATATTTATCGCAACACATCATCCTACTGAATGACGATGATCATCATCCAAGGAGATTCTTCACCGAGCACCAACATCAACCGTTGTCTTTCTCATTCTTTTACATATACACACACACTTTGGCTGTGTTGAGACAGAACAGCATGTTAATGATGATCATAATCGAGAACTGAACTCCTTACAACAACTGCGAAGTAAGGATGTAACGTGTGTTCGAGTATTGGATTGAACATTTCCAATCCGATTGAATTCATCTCACTCAATCTTAGGTTCGGCATGAGAGAGGAGATTCAGACTGTTCTTCCCATTTCATGTCATCCATCGAGCAGTTTTAATGGGAGCAACGCAACCACATATTTACACAAGTCTTTTGCTTACTTTTCTTATGATTCGTTTATCCTTACGGCATGCTTACATCTTGCTTTCGTTGAATTAATGTTTGTTTCTCTCGTCTCCTCTCCTTTCTTAAAGTGTTGCGGCTTTCAATAACATTTTGATCTAACCACTTCTATTCAGTTATGATGATGATGAAGTCTACGTCTAGAAGCATTTTATGAGGAGTGCCGTATTTCTTCAACAGATACATGAAGTACCTGTACCCTTATGAATGTGAAAAGAAGCGATTAAGCACTCCAGCAGAACTTCAAGCCGCTATCGATGGGAACAAACGCGAAGGACGCCGAGCATCTTACGGACCTTATCCAGACATGGTAAGTGGATTCTTTGTAAGTATCCTCACATATTTAACTGTGGATTTGTAGAGAGTTGTCTCATTTTTTAGTGCTTTGTTTTCAATCATTAAAGTCGCACGTAGGGGCTCATCTCAAATGTAATACGAGATATGAGATTCATTGCCAATTAACTGGCATCAAAGTTATCACAGTCTGATATTTTTTGTTGCTCAATTAACTCTTTCGCTCGTGGGTAATTGTGTACTGATTCCCCTGATATTTATCATCACATCTTTTTTTGATAATGAGTTGCTCGTGTCTGAGCTTTAGGATTTTAGTTCGTTGTATTCTCCTGCGTTCACAAAGTGGATTTTAATCTTGAAGCTGATGATTCGAAATATATGACAGCTAGGGGTCTTGTATTATATCTTATGTAATGTGCCTTTATATGTATATGTGTGGATTGCCCCGCAATCCTTTTATGATTTCTTATTGAATATTTATTAATCACGTTGTTTGTTTTAATTTTCTTAGATTTCTCCGCTGAGCCTTGTTGGTGGACGACCTCAAATGAATGGAAATGGAAATACACACTCCATGCATTCTACAAGTAAGTAGCATTTAGTTCCAGTGAATTTTCAATAACCCATTTAATATGTAGCATCTACACAAATATATCCTACTGCGTTGTCAGATCCTACTGCGTTATTAATGCTGATTTATAGACCGATATTATCACAAAGATTGTACATACGATTATTCCGTTTCCGATGATGTCATTGCCACACTTACGCAATACTGTTTATGAGTTAGGCTGAGGAATGAACTATTTTGAAATGGCTTTGTTGTTTTCGAAGGAAGGAAACTTGAAAGATGAGGGAATCGCATGAATTATGTAGCTCGATTATAAAAGAAATGAAGAGAGGAAAGCAAAAAGCCTGAGTAACACCAACCAACACCTATAATCATCCTGATGAGTATTTTATTTTGATATCTCATCTCCCTCATTCGTGACTCTCTTTGGCTTATTTTACGACTTTATTTTGAACGCGTGTTTTCCACCGACTTTTACGGCTTTTAGTTCTCATCATGTATGGATGAAGAAGTTTAGAACTTTACATCGGCTTCATGAGGCTAAAGATCTAACTTTATACATTAAAAACTCAGTTTATACCTTTTTTGTAATTTCTTTACACTCATATTTCCTGAGCTGTCGTAGGCTACCTATTAAAACTGATAATCTTATGCCGTGACAGAAGTCGATGTCAGATCTGTCTTGATGAGGTAATTAGCTTCAAGAACGAGAGCTGCAATCGATATTCCTTCTTAAAAAACCTTTATTGATAGACGTGCATAGCGTATATGCATCTTCTTGGAACACAGGGAAGCTTTCACTGACTTAGAAAGAAACTAACACTGCAGTGAGATACGGATGGAAGGCGATAAGTAAGTATGTACAAGGTGGAATAGAGGGAAGATCTATTTCTGAGGAAGGCCAAGTCGAAGTTAAGAACTACGACAGGTATTTTAATAGAGTGAGTCATAAGGTGCTTAGACACGAAACCAAGAGTTTATTTGGATGCTTGCAAATGTTTATAGAGTGATGGTTGGGAAGTTGGTTGTTTTAAATGATAGACTTCTCCCCTGAAATGTAATCAAATGAAAAATGAAATAAAACCCCACCTTGAGACTGAGAGAGTGGATTCCATTCGAATGTATGCATGAATCGTTCTTGAAGAACCCTTTCTTCAACCGAGTTACATGTGAAGCTTACCTTTTTCTACCATTAATTTTAACATGCTGGTGATACAAGCAGGGACGTCTGGGAGAAAGGAAATTGCCAGACTGAACGATGAATAAATCCCAGGCCGTAAAAAGTTTTATATCATTATTTTTGCACACCCTACAAAACGCGATCTGCATGAATGTAGAATGTAGCAAGGCTGTGTGTGTATTAAAGTAAAGCGTCTCTCTCTTTCCATGTCTTCTTCCCTTTGCTTTAATCGTGTGTTTGTATGGTGAAATATATTAACCAAAAATGCTCTTCATTTTGCCATATTTTGCACACATGTGAAGATTTTCTCTCTCTCTCTCTCTGGAGTTCCTACTTCATTATATTTTATAGAACGAGAACTCACCACTCAAGAAGGGAAGATTCACAAGACTTTATTATTACTTGTTAGTCATTTTATTTGTCCTGATATGTAACTGCCATTCCTACCGTGCTCCTATTTTACCATTGCATGCTCGCTTATTATTTGCAACAGATTTTTCGCAGATTTTTTCCTCCATTTTATGCCTTATTTATTACACTCTATACGCTTTTAATGACGCCAGGCATTAGACTGAAATCCCATGCGGAATCGGTTTCTCAGGTCTGCACGTCGGTATAATTACGTTATATCGATCATGGTCTTTATATTTCTCTCAGGTCAGTAATTCCTCGTTTAATAGTGTGTGCTCAGGTATATCGTGTTTCAATATTACAGATCTCCCTATTCACCGAAGGTTTCCTTACTTAAACACCCAAAAGAAATAGGCTCGCAGCTGATAAGTGACTTCTAAACTACCACTAAATTCCCAGTCTACTTTGATACACATCTTCCTCAATATTCGAATTGGCTTCAGTAAAAAAACGCTACGAACCTCCTCCTCTTCCTTTCTTAGTTTCCTCGGCTGTGTCGTAGTTCGCGTAAAACTTTGTCAGGCATTTTGGTAATCAAGCTACCGGAAGCGCATGAAAGTCTTGGGTCCTCAGAGATGTTTAATGTATTGGAAATTTAGACATGTAATTGCAATACTACCGTATGTGATTATGGTTTTGATAGTTTTGTTTACGTTTTCAAACCAAATATTCCGTAACCTACTTGAGCCATTATGTCTGGAACTTAAGTTGTTGTTGTTATTGACTAGTTCAATGACTTTCGAAAATTACTGTACAATCTTAATAGCGGTTAATACGGGGATCGATGGTTTAGGCTCATAAATTGGTGTTAATTCATCGGCAGTTGACTAATGGTGTAGGAAGTACTATGTAAAGTGTATGCTGTTACCAATTACTAAAGAACAATGAAATGGAACGTTGATTAATTTTGCTCTGATTTTCTTGTAGGTCCCAATTCTCCTCCGAATAACACAGCTCCCAGTGCCAGGGACGCATTGGCCGCACAACTGGAGTTGTCACGACTTACCCTTTGGAATCTTTATGGAAGTGCAGCGACTGCCGGACTCCCAGATCCCAAAGTACCACCTCAACAAGAGGCACTGAATTTAGAAGTTCCTACACGAAGCTCAGAAGGCGCACATACCCCTAAAGTACCATCTCTATTGAATAATAACAACAACGTTCCAACCTCTCCTAGATCCACTGTATGCTTTGTAACTTGTATTATATGAAAAATGCGGGTCTGATTGGATGTCATAATGATACCTTCATATTTTACTTTTGCAGCCTGAAAAAGAGAATGGAAAGCGACATGATCGTGACCGCCATGACCATCATGGAAATAACCACCACGGCGCTCCTCCAGCCAAAAGACTCGCTCTGGAAGAAGCAGACAGTCCTATGTGCGCCAGAAATGTTTCCATGTCGGGAGCAAACATTAAAATCAATTCCAGAGGGGATGGCCGTGGGTCAGACACGTCCCTAGTCGTTTCAATGGAAATCAATGGAATTATGTATCAAGGGGTTTTGTTCGCTCAGAACGCTCCTGCCACAAGAGTTGTGTAGAAACTTCAAGCAAGTGTGTTACCATTCTCCAGTAATATCGCAATTTACAAAAATAGGAGTTCGTCATGCTAACTACCATTAGTGCAATGAGGGGTACTTACTCAAAGTTAGGAAGTATTAGATATTTGTAATCTAAATGTATCGCTAATCGAGGTCACGCTGCGCCACAAAAAGTTTTAAAGAGGAAGTTTTATCGTAATTGAGCTCTTTTCAATCCCATGTCTACCAGGGCTGTGTGTAAGGTAACAGTTAGGAGTTTTACCCTCTGAAATGTTTACTTAAATTTTACCTCTGGAGCATTTAAAATAATAGTACAGTTCGCGATACGAGAAATGTAGTTGATCACTATAGACTGTGTGGAAATAAGCGTGTATCGCATAGAAAGCTAGACAAGTAGAGATTTCGAAGTTTGTACTAGTTTGTAGAATCTATATTCTCGTTATCGGGTTTTACTGGGAATTCAGTGTAGACACTATATAGACACCACTAGTTTTAATTATAAACTGCTGCCGACTAATTTTTTATACAAATGGTGAGTCCATAATCGGAGAGTCTCAGAAAGTATTTATTCATGGTTGTCTTGTGTATAATAATATATGAGTTTATATAGACGATGCATTTATTTTCGTTGTTGTTCACACATTCATAGTTTGGATCATTGTCGATTGATCTCTTAACTAAATTCAGTAGTATTACATATTCATGTCTGTTATAAAACTTTCCAATGTAGGCTAGAGAGAAGGCTGTAGAGTAATTAAATCTACACAAGATATTAGCACAAGACATCACTTCAGGAGTGGGAAAAGGAACATTATGTATTTTTGTCACCAGTTTGAGTTATCTTTTTGTATTGAGTATCAATTACTAATTAAATCGTGTAGACGAATCAAAAGAAGCAATCTGTGCAGTTTTTCTAGCCATTGTGGTTTTCATATTCTGTAAATAATTGAAGTGGTAATTTAATTTATTGATGCCAGTAGACAGACATCTTTGTGTGATTTATAACTGTAAGTAAATTGTAAGAATCGACAATTTTATGAGTCAGTAAAAGATTCAAGCATTACCGAAAGGTATTATGAAGTCATTGACATAATATTTGAAAAATCGACAATCATGCAGCACAGAAGCATTTGTCGTAAACTTACAGAATGTTTTAGTTACCTATCGTACTTATGTGAATTCATCAAGTAGATTTTGTGTGCAGTTCTATTGGAGAGTTTAGTAATAATAATAATATTGTAATGCTGATTGGCTTCACGCAAGCTTTGTGAATTTGGCATATCAGGTAAATTAACGTCGCCTCAGCGTGTAGCAGCAGTGTGCAATCAACTGTTCAAAGCAACGTCGGGTAGTTAGTAAGAATGTGCTTGTCTTACGAAGAGTGCGAATTAACATTTAAGCGTGTATTATAATGTATTTGTCCTGGAAGCAATAAGAGTAGAAAGAGAAAGTTAGTATAATTATTAAAATATTATTTGTCAGTGGAATTAATGTAGTTTAGAGGTACATATAGAAGATGTAATTGACTTTATTCATGATCATCGATAATGATTGAAAAATAAAAGTTATCATGTACTGTAGAGAATCCTAAAGCTGTACAAAGAGTGAAGCTGTAAGTGGGAGGTTTAGCTAATCATACTGAAGTAGTTGGCATTTCTGGGGGCAATGCAATTATTTGATGTACAAGGAGTGAAATCCATCTTCATAGCATTTAATCTTTTGTGAAGTGTTTTAATACAAAGTAGGCGAATGGAGTTAACACTCCCAAAACTCTTTTGTATTCTTATGTTTTTAAGAAATGAGTTCCTGTATTGTTAAGATGTGTGGCAATTGTTACAAAACCTACCTTGCTAACAAGGTTAGAAGTAGAGCTTGAAAAATACTACTGTCAACTTGTAAGAATAAATGAATAAAGAATAAAGTAATGATCGTTTGCTGTAAAATTATACTAGATTTATTTCAGTCTTAATTCAGGATTTCGGCAAGCAGAAACACATTTTTCTGTCATCAGATTTACTTTGACACACTTTTACTTCGCCTCTTCGGAACTTGGGATTCAGCATTGTGTACGCTTTACACGCATTGTGACATCTTGTTCTGGATCTAGCTGGCCGGCAGTCGTAGTACTTGCTGCTTGCAGCCATCTGTAATTGCATTACCAAAAGAACTATGCATTTCTCCAAGAACATATTGAAAGCCTACAGAAGCTAACATTACCCTGGCTGGAGATGAGCACGAACAGACTCCAGTTTCAGCCGAACAAATTGGGCTCCCTTGTGAACAATATCCCTGACAAGCTGAGCTATCTCCTGCAATTCGTCCTTTGCCACAAAATGTGTAAAAATCATCATTACTTTGAGACATACACTGCAAAAATTCAAGATGCAGATTAAATCAGCTCCTCAGATTCATGATGCTATTGTTCCAGGAGGATATTTAACAACAACTTACATCTCGGAGTAGGAGGAGACAGCCTAAAACCACAATTAAGATTCGTATGGAATACATTGGATTCAGAATACTCTTCTTCTCTGGGTGTCCCACTTTCCACTTTTAAATGCTTCAACGGGAACTCAAAAAATGAATATAAATTGAAAAGACGCATGCAAAACGGATGCACAGTTAGAATGCTTTCCACTGACTGGCAAACTGTCTACATTTCAGCAAACACATTTGAACAAACACATGAAAATGAATCCGTTGGTGTAATAGCATTATGGAATTCTGATGTAAATACAACACACAATTCTAATTAGGCAGCGTCAATAGATAACAATCACAAAAACCTGCTGAATGCATACAATTGATCATCTTGCATTTCCTCAACCTGTTTCGTATGTCATTCTTCATATTAATGCAGTACATGAATATAATAATATTATGGAATATTTCAAATAAGGACAACTGTATCACCTCTAAATGATTTAAGTTCATTATGTAACGCAAAAAGTAAGGGAAATAAGGTCTGCAGTTAGAAGTAATTTTTCTCATTATATGAAAACTTATACTCTATTGCCCTACTTAAATATTTCGTTTTCATCTTCTACTATTGTATGCACATTATTGCACATGAAAATGGCTCTGATGGCAACTTCTGCAGTGATCTATTTTTCACGAATTATGGTCCGTACCTCACCAATCATTTCAAATCAAAC
>JAQGBV010000732.1:0-22437 GCA_034698685.1 Isotomurus pseudopalustris
GGCTTCACACCTTCGATCAGTTTCACACATTCCATCGGCTTCACACCTTCGATCAGTTTCACACATTCCATCGGCTTCACACCTTCGATAGGATTCACATCATCGATCAGATTAACACCTTTTAACGGCTTCACATCTTCGATTCGCTTCGCATTCTTCAGGGATGACACAAACGATTCGACTTGGATTCCAATGGACTCGAACGTTGTTTCAAAGATTTCCGGTGAGATATTCCTGTAATATCCGTAGCTGAGAGAAGGACAAGGAGACGCTTCTTTCACGCTTGATTCTTTGTCCATTTTCGTTGCTTTGTTAGCCCCTGCATCGATATCTTTAACCGTGACATCCTCAACACTACTGGTGAAGTCAATTAAGTCCCCCACAAAAGAGGGGCATGGAGGCTTCTTCTGTAACTCAACCTCTTGCTTATCTTCATCACGACGAGGTCTCCTTCCACGACCCCAACCGCGTGCAACTTGTCCATCCTGAAGTTGAGGACCATTTCCCACTATCAGCATCCTCGAACTAGGCATTCTATAACAAATCCAAAATTACAACACATGATGAGTTCAAAATCGTATTTAAACAAATATGTTGCAAATAAGAAACTCACAGCCACATGGAAGGTGCAGATTCCTCAACCAGTTGATGATTTTTAGACATCGCGAAGGAAATCTTAGAAGCGAAATCTTTGCGAAGCTGGTCACGAAAATCCAATTTTTTACTACCACACTTCTGATCACGAGAAAACGCTCAAGATGGGAGGACAGCCAGATGCAGAATGACTAACTTTCTTAGCCAGTTTGAGAGTACACGTCCAAATGATCCAGGAAACCAATTAACAAAGGCGTTCCTTTAGATGCACGTTATAGACAGAACGTGCGTCCACTACGAACTGGGTTTCGTATTAATTTAATACGATGCTTGTGGTTTTCATCAGAACAAAGAACGCTTCGCAATGGTTCTACTCGTAACAGCAGATAAATAGACGTTCCGCGGGTGGCTCGTTCGTATGCAGATGCTTCTTTCTTGTGACAAGAACACACGAACGTCAATAAGTCTATTTAACAAGGGATGGATGATGAAATATGTAACAGTTTATTCGTTCCTACTTTCTTGTGGTAAACAATAATAAATTAAGGTTCCTAAATTGATACTTAAATTCAATCCACTTCACTGGTCTCTGGTTGATTTAAACTGGAAATCTGCAAAATAAGAATAGACAGATAATTTACGACTTGCACATTTAGGCATCTTGTTCAGCTCATGCTACTTCTTAAATGATCGAATATGCACCATTTCGTCAATTTTTTTAAATTGCCAGGTGAAGTCAACTGGGTATAAAATTGGTCGCAGGTCATAACGGTGATCCTCTGGTCCGTAGCTTTCCATGTGGCAAGCTGGTGTTAAAATTGTCATTTTGTGTCTGAAATGTATTATAATGAGCGTTTAAAAATGTTAAATGTGGAAAAGTCATGAAAGTATTAGTATTAGTGTGTGTCAAAGAACGAACCGATTTGCAGCGTAAGACTGGTAGAAGTGCTTAACTTTCCTTGCAATTTCAGGTGGATCGTGCTTATCTTTCCACAAATGCAGTAAACGAGCAACCATCGAAAAAGGTCCACACGCTTGCGGTTTGCGCAATTTCCCGTAGAAGGATAATTCATCGTACGTCATTCCCATGTCTTCTTCATCTGTTTGATTTGATTCTAAAGGCTTTAACTCAGCAGTCGGGGGTGCTGTGACTATTCCTTCGACTTCCTTCAAATTGAATCTGAAATTCAACAACATGAAGTTACGACAAATTCAGAATTATGACTTGCGACACACACTTCTTTCCAGCGAAGATAATAAAGCTTTTAAGATCAGCTTTAGAGATGCCTCCAATAGGATTTAGGTCTGCAGCTGAGCAGTCGTATTTGGTGAAATAACCCCGAATCGCTTCGTCTACATTTGAAGTTCCCAACACAAGCAGAAACCTACACAGATGACAAAAGATCCATCTTTTATTCTAAATCCTGCAATCAAGTTTAATCTGCAAGAGTCGTTACCCATTCTTTCCAGTTGACCACGGCGTCAATTGGGCAAAAAGATAAGCATACACCATCCTGCTTCTTGCTTGAACGTTCTGAAGTGCTAAGTTCTCTGTGTGCGTTTTTGAGAACGCAGGTCTCTCGGTACCCAAAGATCTCGTAGTCTCCTCCACAAACTTATCACATACTTCCGAGATGTTTATCTCCTTGTGATTGCTGACAATATTCAAGGAATTCCTTTAGCTCAACCGAACTGGTTGAATCGTTAACTTCGTGTTGACATACCTGCCAATCGCTTCAGCCAAAGATGACGCTCTGTTTCTTGTCTCCTCTGATGAGTTAACACTTCCCATATAACATGTCGTTAACAGTCGCCCACAAATTGTTCGGGCGCTTTCAGGCACAAATGAATTGTCCCGTAAAATCTATTGAGTCAAAAAGTACACCACTCCTTAGTAAAAAGGATATCATTATCAAGTTATTGTAAAATGCATGAGGAATATTTATTACCTTTCTCAAATCTTTTAAAACTCGGTCATCGCCTTTAGTGTGGATGTAGTCATAAACCATGGAGCACATGGAATAAACGATAATTGCTACACTTGAAGAATCCACTCCTCCACTTAATGGCAAAAGAAACCCTGAAGCGGAGGACCGTCTGAGGTAGTCCCACAGCCAAAGCGCAGGTCCTAAGGCAATTTCCTCTTCAGGACAACAAAACTGAACGTTCGGAATGCGAGCTGATGGCTTGATGCTTCTACTGGTAGCACTTAATGCCCAGTCTACGAGTACCAAAGGATAAGCAGGAACTTTTGCTGCTTCAAGCGTTCTACTCCGTATACTATTTTTATACGTAGAGATTTCATCCAAATGAAATGCAGCCGTTAAAACTTCCTGAAAAAATGTTAGAAACTACTATTAAATATTACAAAGAAAAATTCACTGCAGAAGGCTAAACTTATTAGACGTACCACATCTTGAAGGCAGTACTGGTTCCCCATTCTGAGTACATTTCCATTTAGGACAACGTTGGAACACCCATTAAAACAGAGTCGTTCTCCGTCACATCCTCTCAGATTGGAGAACACGTACAGACACCCACATTTGGCACTGGCACTCTTGATTAGTTCTAATGCGTAGGAAGCTTTTCGAATCTCAGTGTGGGATCCAGATCCATTAAGAATAATTTCAGCTCCAGCAAGGGTCTGATCAATGTGCGTGCTGTTTGGGTTCCACAGCTCCTCACAGATCTCGAACCCTACCGTTGTATCCGACAGTTTTAGAAGTGCATCTCCAAATGGAACAGTCGTCTGGCCATTGACATTAGTAATCACTGGAGGCAGGAAATGGTCCTCAACAGTCCTTCTCTATTTGCATAAATTACAATCTAAAACTACATGCTCTCCACCAAGATCACGATTTACTGATAGCCATACCTTAGTCCATCCTGTGAACCATCTTGACTCTCGATAGTTCCCATCATCACACAGAATCATTTTGGGTCTAATGAAGAGTACTTTCCTGGAGGCAATAAAATCTCATTCGATATCACCTTTCTTCTGTTATCATGTAATTGTGAGGCGTACTTGTTAAGGAAGACGACTCTGCAGTTGTAGGTGACTCCGGAGTGCATGACGGGCATTCCGACGTCGATAAGAATTCCTTGAGACGCCTCGTGAGTGAGGAGTTGAGCGAGAACCTCCCAACTGTGAGTTCGCGTGTCGCTTTCATAAAAATGATCTTCGCAGCTGTAGCCGCAAATTTCTAGCTCAGGTCCAGTGCGATAACGCGATCCCTCTGCCTTCGCTATTTCAATTGACCTTAATATCCTCTCCAAGTTGCCACTGAAGTCCAACGCAAATTGGTTAAGTGTTGAGGCAGATATGGTAGCTAGTCCCATTCTGATTCGATTAATAGCTGACTCGTTCTTTCCCTGTGCAACAAATTCACAGTATTACTAGAATCACAAATACACACCTCAAATTCATTGATCAAACAATTTTTTTCTTCTTGTACGATATTACTTCTCCTTGTTATTATACTGCAAGACCACTTGACAAAACTATGGTTTAAACTATGGGCAGACAAATATAATATCTGTGATATAGACTAAATAAGTGTCGATGGAAGATTTAACTTGCTACATGCGTATGTTGAATTGGATAATGGACAGATGAACCATCTACAGATATTTGATTTGCAAACCTGAATCTGATGTTGAATCGATAAGGAAGATAGCTCTATGGTGCCAGACACTGTCACACAAGAATGGATATCGGAAAAGTAAGACAGTGTCAGACACAGCCACACAGCACACAACTCAGCTGCTGCTATTTGAGCACATGGCCTTTCATCGACCGGATCTACATTCACAGGCTGGACGGGCTGGAATGGAATCTGTGAAATTGGAGGAAAGAGCAACTCTGGCCTACACGATTTGCTGTGATTTTTATTCCCTGAGATTCCTGACATCGAACTTCGTGGCTTTGGGTACGCAAAAACATCATACAAGAAGACAATAATTTACTTTTGACAAGGAATTTTTTATTCATTTCTATTCGAAATATAAATCTACTTAAATCCACTTAAGAATCAGCAACAGTTGAATTTACAAGAACAAGCTCAGGAACATTCGGCAAAACTTCTCCAGCTGTTGATGATGAATTGGCATCTGCGTTGACGGGTTGAATTGCTGGCTCAATCTCAGCATTAGAATTAGAAGTAGATTGCATTTCGGCGTATGTTGGGTGCAATGGTTGACTTTTCTTGGGTCTCCTCGGCTTTATTGGACCTGCATTACTTCCATCTGTATGAAGAGTTTTCATATGCTTTGTTAGATGGCTTTGAGAAGTAAACTGACTTCCACATGTATAACAGATATGCGTCAACCCTGAATGTCGTTCTTCGTGGTTCAACAATGATACCAGGGATATGAAAGCCTGTGGGCAAAGAGAACATTTGTGCGTTTTCTCCCTGTTCAAGCTATGCATTCGCAAAAGGTGGCTTGACAATTGGTTACTCCTTTTATAAGTCTTGTTACACTCCAAACATTTATAATCCTTGGCTTTCACTAGTTCCGGATGAAATTCGATTCTGTGGTCTCTGTAATAATAGTAGTTCTTGAAAGTAATGTTACATGGGTCGCAGTGAAATTTAGCTCCTCGAAGCTCCGGGTGATTGGCATACTCGTGGAATCGTAGTCTTTCCTTGGTAAGAAACGATTTGTCTGTACATATTTCACACATGACGCGATCTTGTAAAGAATGAAGCTGCTTAACATGATGTCGAAGAGAGACAGCACTTGCAAAAATCTTATCACAATCTTCACAAGTAAACGGGTACTTTCCTTGATGAATTTTTGATTTATGAGTTTCCATTTCTTCAATCGACGGAAAACGCTTTCTGCAAACGTCACAAGTCTCATCGTGGAGAGATTTCTTCTCGTGTTTTGAAGACATGTGAGCATCAAGATGAACGGAAGACCTGAAAAATTTTCCACAGTGTGGACACTTGGATTTGCTGGCTTTGTCGCATGGGAATACTGTCTTGTGAAATGAACGGACGTGTTTCTGCAAAGCGGCGAAGAGTTTGAAACCGACTGTCTCTTCAGTATTACTACCGTCTTCTTTCTTACAAAGTGTACATCTGTAAGGGGTTTCAAGATCTCCTGCAAAACCCAAGAAAAGAAATTCGGGTTAAACCTTATATATTGAAAAATAAATATAAATACGCTATTTCCTGTTTTTCATACCCAAATGATACTTGTTGAAGTGACCGTCCATGCGCTTTTCAGAGCGAAACCTTCTGTTACAATCATCGTGACGACATGCTATGGGAAATTCTTCAAGACTTCTTTTCATTTGCTCCGCTGACATTCTAGGTTTCTGTTTTGTACGTCTTGGTGGCCATTTTGATGGCGAGGATTTCGACTTTTGTGCTTGTCTTTTGTTGTTAATCTTTGATGATGTTTCAGCAGCGTTATCTTTCTTAACACGAATCTCATTCTCTGCAGTTGATTTAGATTTGTGCTTTTTAGAAACTGGAGGGCTGTATTCTTCGTCGTTTGATTCCTGTTCCTGTACAGATTTATCACTGTTGTCTGACTCCACCGGATTATAGTCCGAGTCCCCGCAGTTCCAAGCATCACTGTCTAATGCATCTCTATCAGCTTGACTTTCCACAACCTCCAGTGACTCGGCTTCCTTGCTTTCAGACTGATTTGAACCCACACCGAGACTATTCTTGCGATTTACTACATCCTCATCTATTTTCTCAGACACAGAAGGTAGATCGAACGGAAAAATTATGCCGGTTTCTTCCGTAAGATCTTCTTCATTCCCAAATTCTTCAGCCTCTTCCTTAATAAAGACTAGGTCAAGATCAGAGGCGTCACTCTTAACCCCCTCAGAAGTCGACGCATCAAGCAGTGGATCAATAATTAATGGATTGAGTGGAACTTGTTCCTTTAAGAAATTTCTCAGAACCGCTGTCTCGATGTATTCGAAGGTCTGCAAAGTCCAGTCTTCTTCTTGCAATTCTAAAAAGCAGAGAATCCTTCGCATCAGATTTATTACTTATGAACACAGAAGTTAAAGTTAAATATATTTACCTCTGAACAATAGCTCGACTGCCTCTGCAAAACCCTTAGCCTTCGACTTCCGCGACTGAGAAACCTTCGCCAAATGAGTTGACACATCATGGACAACTTTTTCCACTAACTTGGCCATTTTACGTCTTGTGTTGGAGATGATCTTGTAAGCAAGAGACAAGTCGCGTAAATTGAGCTTACAGGAATCACAGTACCCTGCAGTTCTGAGAACATCTTCGACTTCGTTCCCTTCAGGAGACTGAAACAGTACAGACACCAACACAGTAATACACTCGTTGTCCCAGGTGGCGATAAGCGGGTCCTCCTTTCTCTTACTTCCTGTGGGTGTTCCTTCTCCACACAGAAGGCACTTCCTCGTCGAAAATTTCATCGCTTTGCGAAGCAGAAAAACTGCAGAAAAACAGCAGGTTTTTACGGTGGAGATCTAGGATGAGTTCACTCCCGCTACAACAAACCCCAACTACCCAATAAGCATGCACTGGTTTTTCTCTCGAAGTCCATAGTGAAATAGAGAATGAGAAAATACGAGAGTTTTATGAAAAACAATACTGAGCAATGCATAGAATGTATTGCAAGGAAAATGCAGTTAATTTTATTCTCCTTTCTTCCTTTATACAGCTGTCGACACATCAAAACTAATTAGTTCTACTTCTGGAAGGAAGCGTGCTTCAATATTCGGATCCGCATGCTTTTCAGGCTGCTTCAACGCGTCAGCGACTTCAGCCTGCTTTCAGCGATTGCTTGGCTCAACATCTTCGTCTAAAGAATGAAGAGTTTTTATATGCCTTAGTAAATGATCTCGTTTCTTCAACTGCTTGCCACATATGTAACAGATGTGTTTCAGTCCGGCATGGGATTCTTCATGGGACTTGAGTAAACGTAATGTCTGGAAGCTCTTCGGACACAGGGCGCACTTGCACAGTGCTTCACCAGGAGCAGAATGCTTCTTCTTGTGGTTATGAAGGTCTGGAAGTCGTTTGAAGACTGCTGCAAACTGGACATGAATGAATCTTCACATGAACTTTGTCCGGGTGGACGGCTATCTTGTGTTCCCTTAGCTGGTAATAGTTGCTTAATATTGCTTCACAAAACTCGCACTTATAAGTCGCTCCTCTCAGTTCCGGATGATTAAGATACTCGTGGGTCTTTAAGTGACTGTCTGATGGGAATGACTTGTCTTGACAGATAGAACATTGAACACGTCCTGGTGGTGGATGAATGTGCTTGACATGATTTCTAAGTGACACGCCCGTGTGAAATATTTTCGGACAGTCTTCACACTTGTAAGGGTTGCTTCCTTCATGAAATTTTTGTCTGTGGGTGTCCACTGCCTCCGAAGTGGGAAGAATTTTAGTGCAAACTGGACAAACAACCCCTGGAGGCTTTTCTTTATGTTTTATGGAAATATGCAGAATCAGTTCAGTTTTCATTCCAAAAACTTTCTTGCATTGCTGGCACTTAAAATTATCAGAATTATCATCTGATAAAACTTGCTGGTGAACTTGGCGATAATGTCTTTTCAAATCGAAATAGTCGTGGAATCTCTTCTCTTCTTTACCAGCTTCTTTGCAAAGTCCGCATCGATACGGTTTAACCTTAATACCTACGAAAATCCACAACCATACATATGATAAATAATATTTTTAACAATGATACAATAAACTAGTGCTAAAAGTAATAATAGCTGAGCTCTTCTTACCCAAATGGACTTTATTGTAGTGACCTTCCATATGCAAGTTGGAGAAAAATCTCTTGCTACACTCTTCACTACGACATTCCACAGGAAACTTACGCAGCTTTTCTTCTGAGATAGTTGCACTTTTACTACAACCAGAGTCAGGGGCTTTAGACTTAAAATTAATTTTTTTCTCCCCGTGGACGCTGTTAAAATGTCTTGTGAAGTCTGCGTGATCTCTGAACTTTGAGACACATTCAGAACACTGATAAGGCTTAGGGTCTCCTAAAATTGTATAAGTAGGATTGATTGTATTATAACTTTATTACATTATTGGATGCTTCATTAAAGAATTAATAAGTTAAAACTGACCTAAATGTTTCTTTTTGTAGTGAGCCTCCATGAAAATTTCTTTGACAAACTTCATTTTACAACCCTCAAAGCGACAATGAATTTTCCGTAAATTTATTCCGCAGTCGCGAGAACTAGCTGAGGCATTGTTTACACTCTTTAGATCTTTTCTGGTTGTAGAGTTTCTTTCATTTTTGTAAAACTCTGGATCGGATTCATAATCGTCACCCTGCTCATTTTCTGACGGTAGAAAATCATCTATGTTATATGAATCTTGCTCAAGATCTTGCTTAGGTGACTTCGGTACGTCAGAACTAACTTCTTCTTCCATGCTCTGTCTCCTTATACTCCTTTTCGGACGCTTTGACTTCGTTTCATGAGGGTCATAATCATCGTCAAGAACATCCATACAAGAATTTATGACTTCTTTGCTTTCAATTGTATTACAAACTCGTAAACTGCGCTTTCTATGTACGCTCGAAGTTCCAATGATTTTGAAATCTGAACTATTGTCCAGATCAGTAGCCAACTTTTCGGTAGACTCGTTCATTCCTACGGATTTCTCTACATCCAAATCTACATCACAGTCTACATGCAAAACACTAAAGAAATCTTCATCATGTGACAAGTCTTCTAATTCGTCTTTAATTACGTAGTACTGAGAGTGAGAAGGGATAGTAGAATTGTCGCCCATCCCTTGCTGATGCAAAGAAACGATTGACATCTCTTCATCGTCGACAGTGTCGACACTACTAGTTGTAGGTACAGGTACAGCAAATTCGACTCCTTCGCATTCGTTCTGAGAAAATTCTTGTTGCTTTAGTCCTACGCAAACAAAAACAGTACAGCCAGCTTATTAACAAGAACAACTAATACTTACTACTGCCAAATATCAGGATATTCTCTGCCACACTCACCATTGTAAACGACTCTCAAACACTTTTCCAATGTTCCAATTGCCTGCTTTCTTCGTTTGATTTTCTCAACATGAGTTGAAAAATCTTCTACAATGTCTTCAACCAACTTTTTCATTCGCATTCTTGCGTTAGAGAAAATCTTGTAAACCAACGACAAGTCCCTGAAACGCATGCAGCACTGGTTGCAATATTCCCCATTCCTCAGCACTGCTTCTGCAGCTTCCTTCCCTGCCGTCGACTGGAACAGCACAGACACCAGTATGGAAATAGACTCCTTGTCCCACGCGACAATTAATGGGTCCTTTTCCCGTCTTCCCCCCGAGGAAACGTCGTCCCCACACAATAAACACTTCGACTTCATATCTTCGGAAAGGAATATCCATGCAATGTTTTGATGGGACTCGAACTCGAGTTTGAGTTGCATAGAATAAAACAAGAGAATCCCGGTGCGAGAGGAAAGCACAAGGTCACCCAAAATCTCACTCGGCTGAATGCATGTTGTTGTTTACTTTACACAAAGGCATCTGCTGTTCTTGTCCATGCGGGGTGGTGACTTTTTGGGGACGAGATGAGCGCAACTACCGTTGGGGGAGGCCCTGGAGGGGGGTCTGGTGGGGTGCAGGCTACCCTGGATTTCGATGTCACACAGCTTTTCGAACTCCTGGAGTCTAATAATCCCGAAGTTGCACAAGAGATTAAGGACGTCATAAATGAGAATTTCAACAGCTGTAAGAATCGTCCAGAATTTTAATTATATTGATTGTTGTGATTGAAATAACGATAACTAGAAGTTAACTAATGTGGCTTTTGAACAGTGACGGACAGTTGGTTGGTGGGAGGATTGTTCCAATACTATTTAAGTTCTGGATCGATAAGATGTGCGGAGATCTTGTGTGGCATTTCTCGAGAGCCGCATGATAAGTTTCTCATTGATAAGTAAGGATGACGTGATGCCGGATTCTTATCATTCTTAAATTGCTTTAAATATTTGGGTTGTTTGGGATTCAGGATGTTCGAAGGAATACGCTCGACATCGAAGGACGTTAAGAAACATACTTTGACTTTTTTGGGTCACGTTGTGGCAAAGCAACCATCGTGGCTGTACAAAATCGCTCCAAATACTTCAAACTCTTTGTTCAAGGAAATTACTAAGCTCTTGAAGGTATTTTTTGAAGTTTTTTAAATCGTAGAATTCGTTATTTCTTGTTTCTTGAAAAATGACGTGTGTGTTGAGTAGACGGAAACCGACGTGGTGGTTTTGATGACGGGACTACTAGCAGTGATCATGATAATCCCAACGATTCCCACATACATCACACCCCTCATCAGCGAAGTATTCGATGTTTTTGGGTAAGCAAATATCAACGAGAATTCGTCTTATTGAAAGTAAGATTTTCTGTAGCGTTTAATTTGTAATGCCATTCTAGTCGAATAGCTACTTGGGCTCATATAACGCACAATATTCCAAAGGAGCATTTACTTCATCTTCAAGTTGGACTTTACTCGCTCTTCCATAGGCTGTATGCCATGTTTCCTTGTAACTTTCTGTCGTATCTGAGACAGAACTTTGGTTCTGGTGAAAAGAAAACCGTTTTGTTTCACACAATTATGGTAAACTCTTTCCTAAATTCATAATTCGATTATGTGTAAAAATTTCGTTTCCTTTAGCCAATGTTGGAAAAAGTCAAAATGCATCCTGCGCTTGTTACGGCTACTAGGGACAGTGAATTGATTCCTGCCCGATGGAAAAGCAAAGAGTATCACGAAGTCATAGCAGAATGTTCTAAAATCTCGCTGGATGTTTACGAGTCGTCGTTTCCTGAAGAAATAACGCCTACTTTTTCGCGACTGAACTCTGTGGAAAGAGTGTCGTCATCATCAGAACTTCCGATGCACAACATTGCCCTTCAAGCTGATACTTCTGCATCAAATTCCTTTAATTCTGTTTCAGCTGCTCTTTCCGAATCTTCCATTCTTAAACTTCCTCCTTCCTCATTGATCGCCCAATCGGTGGCAAGAAGCTCTGAACTTACGAGTTTAGCAGCGTTTATTGACGACTCATCAGTTACAGCTCCTGGTACTCCTATGTCAGTAACATCAGTAGTCGGAACTCAACCACCTACACCTGTTCCTTCTCTTGCAATCGTGAACAAAGTTACAACCTCTCCGCCAGAAACGGCAATGGAAGCTACGCCTGAAAATACTCCTATTAAGGTAAATTATCTCGTTTCAAATTTCAGTTTATTATTGTCGTTCAGTTGTGTGACCCATTATTTTGCCAAGTAAGTTGGATTTTATTTCATCATGATAGTCTTAGTATTATTGAGTGACCTGTGAGAGTGACTCAAAAAGGTTTGCACTGCTGTATAAAGCTGTTTATAACAATATTTTATTATTTTTGTCCTGGTTTGTGGTTTCACTTGAATGGTGCACGACGCTTTGTTTTGGTTTAGGATAGAGACAAAATTTATTTTAAGTTGCCTCCAACTCTACCTGGTTCAGCAGCCGCTGTACAACAACTAAACTTCGGAAATGTCCAGCAATCCCAACATTACCAATACCAAGCATCGCCACATGGAAAGTTGCATTCAACGAATTCCTCAGGATCTGGATTTACCTCTACTCCAGGAAACTCCGTTCCTTCCTCTCCTTTGCCTGCGATAAATAACAATGCAGCTGGAGGCTCAGAGTTTCCTCTGACTTCCGGGGGTGGAGGAGGGTATGCACTTGCTAGAAGGGATTCTATATTTGACTCCAACGCTCCTATAATTAGACGGGACTCCGCTTTGTTCCAAAGGCTTCAGAAGGTTGGATTATTTATATTTTGTTGGCTTGCATAATTAATTATCACTGCTTTTGCAGTTATTTGTGTGATTTGTTCATCTTTGTGTGTAAAGATTTATATTTTCATTTTTATGGCTGAATACTTTTAGTATATATTTAATCGTTTGTTCAGGTCCATATTGAACAGTCCCAGCTACAACAACAGTCTGGAAATATTCAGTTAGAGTCCTCCCCTAGTTCAGCAACACTGACAAGTGGAACGAGTACACGAAGTGACTCAATTAAAAGGGGAAGTATTCCGAGCCCCATCACAATTATTCACCAGTCTTCTCCGGGGGGAATTAATGGATCACAGCTAACTGAGACTGAGCCCTCACCTGCTGTGTCTGACTTTCTGGATAGACCTATGGGAGGTGGAGGGCCGTTGACACCGATGCTTGGCCCAAATATGCCGTCATCGTTTAATGCTGGACAAGGATTTATCGATCCAGACCTGAGCTTAATCACCTTGGATGAGGAATCTTCTGGAGTGGATGAATGCCAGCCCAGCACTTGTGCTGAAGGAGGACTTCATATGGCTGACCATAAAGAGATAATGGCATTCGCTAAGAGAGTCAGTAGACTGAGGTTTCATAGTCAATGTGGACCAGGCACAGATCTTGGAATTGTGAATTCCTCTCTCGGACCGTCGCCTGGCACTTCTCCCTCTAGTTCATCTGGATTCATGCAATTGCGGGGAAGGGTATTGAAGCGATCCTGTTCTTGCCCGGACATCAAGAAAACTATTGCAGAGGAAGATGGAGACTATGAAGGTTGTTTTCCCGTAGCATTAACTTAATTTCAATCAGTAATTATATGGACTAAATTCGTTTCTTATCCATAAATAGAACACACCTCACAGCCAGTTGAAGATAAGACTACATCAAACGAGATCAGTGCAAAAAATGTGGAGGCAGTAAATAATGCTTCTGTTGTAGCCCCTCAGCATGAACAAGAGCTACCGTATGAACATCTTTTCCAACAAATTCTCCCAACTGTTCTTTCTCCTCCGGTCGAAAGTAGGACTATCCCGTCGCCGCATTTATTGTTGGATTTATGTCTCTCAAAAGCTGCTGCATTACACAATTCCAAGGGAAAAGGTGACGAATTGTTGATGTTAAGAGGACAAGTAGAATTATTACATGGACAGCTTCTCTTCGAAAGACACAGAAGAGAGGCTCATGCACTGAGAAACAGAAGACTTGCTGGGAAGTGTCGTAAGATGTTAATGGTGGAGGAACAAAACAACAAAATGGTATGTGGGCTTTTTGGTCTTTCTATTTTTATACAATAATCTAGTTTTGACGTAGGCTGTACTAAATGCGGTTTATTGTTTAGGCAAGGGAAATGCACAACCTCGAGAAAGAAATCGTCTTGCTGAAGAAAGAAGTTACTAACCAGAGGAGCATGGGTCTTTCAAAGGAAAATGACCTGAAGGAAACTGTCACAGACATGGAATCGAAATTAGAAGCATCTAGAAAACTAATTTCAGAATCGAAGGATGAGAGAATTCAAATGGAAATCAAATACGCTAGGCTCCATGAGCGTTTCTTGGCTTTGGAAAAAGAGTCAGACCAGAAAAAGGCTGATTTGTTTTCACTTGAGAATGAAATCAAACATTTGCAGAGATATCTAGGCGTCAATTCTGAGCTCAGAATGGCGTACGACGCTAGTCAGAAGGAGATCCTCCTGCTAGGGGAGCTGCTGAGGAGAACACAAGAATCGTTAGATCCTCCGTATGAAACTCAAAAATTCCTTAGAGAGGAGATGGAAGATTTGAAGCACACGTGTGAAGAGGAAATAAGAGGGTTGAGGGTAATGCTGGAAAATAAAATGTCTCAATGCGAAGTGGCATCAGGCATGATTAATGACTTGGAAAAGAAATTAGAAAAACGGGAGGCGATTATTATGGAACAAGATAAAAACTTCAAAGAAATAGCCTCGGAGCATCAAGCCCAATTACTGGTAAACACTTAACCTTGTTTTTCGCTCAGGTGCGTTTGTGCAGTCAACAAATTCATGCAGTAGTTTTCATTTTGCAGTCGTATGAAAAGAAGTACGAGAGTGTGAAGGAAATGAACCACAAACTGGAATTGGAAATACTAAATCTGCAGCATCAGTTAACTCTGAAGAATTATGTCCCTCGATCAGGAAGGGGCAGAATTGCTTCATCTCCTTCGAATGGAGAGTTATCACCAACAGGGAATAGCAACAGCGATGTTGATAGTGCAGCAAGCGCTGCTGGGTATCAGATTTCTCCAGAAAGAAATGCCTGTTTCTTCGGAAGTCCTCAGTTTGACTTACCAGCGGAAGAAATGAAAGATTTACAGTTAGTGTTGGATCAGCAAGGGTCAACATCCACTAGCGCTGCTGGCACTCGACGGAACTCTGCAGCTGCTGTGGCACATCCAACCAGTAGCAACAGTAATCATCTCGATTTAAATGACTTTAGCACTAATCCTGGTGGTTCTACCAACAGTAATGCAACTGCATTTGGATATAAAGAGAATAGGACAAAGGGAGATGGAGCATACAAGTAAAAGTTTCAGTTTTTAATTAAACTCTGTGTATGTTTGCATTTTATGTTCATGATATTGATGACATATATTACCTATTCGGTAGTAAGTAAGTATGACTTTGATTGATAAAATGTTATAATATATCATCTTAAAGTACGTTTGTTAAAGATTGCCTGTTTGATGTGGATAAAATGTTATAATATATCATCTTAAAGTACGTTTGTTAAAGATTGCCTGTTTGATGTGAATAAAAATGATAATTAATTATTGCTTTATCTTGATGAATAATGAAACAAAAAGGATTCGGTATAATACTGAAGTTATCATGTTTGCTGAATGTAATGGTGCTTTTGTATTCTGGAATAATTATCTTGTCGGGGTTTATGTGCTTCTTTTGTCTCGAAGCGAAGCCTCTGAAATAGCGCCAGTGATACGTATATGTAATCCTTTCTATCAAAAAGTTATTCAGGTATGATTAAGGTGGATTCGATTCCGGCTTTTATGACCACGATTGATTGATTTACTACAATTTTCATTAGTCCATGCACGATATCAAAGTCTTGAAGAGTGTTATTTCACATGACACAAAGTAATCTCTAACCTTATTCACATTCTACAAGTTTGTTTCAATATTCCCATCTGTTGTTTGGCATAGACTCAGGTTGCCTGTAAGACTTTCATGTCTTCTTGACATGCTTCGTAAACAATGAATCTGATGAGACTGATGACTGATGAGTGATTTGCTGTCTTGCAAGGATTCGGTTGCTGCAAAACACTTAGTTGGAGAGGTGGAGAGTCTCGAGGGAATCATCGATATGGCATTATGGTGTTTTTGACTTATCGTATACCCATTTAATTGAAGACAACGAGAATGAGACTAATAGCCTACTACACGATGAATTTGCAGTTTACTTCCCAATGAATCTGCTACTGGTTGACCACGGTGAACTTTAATGAATCACAAAGTTGATGCTCTTAGAAATTATGGATAGTTTCATCTAATTTACATTTTCAATCAACTACACGAATGAATCCACAGTTATTAAACAAAACCTTTCAACCCTTTCCTATGGATATTCAACTTGAGTGATACTTACCGGAGGATTTGTTAATTACGCAAGTATTTTACCCACAGTGTTTGTCTTATGAAACACGGAGTTGGTTAAAAGGAACAATTTTTGCGTGAGAAAGTCTCAGTCGTGTTTGAGTGCCACACTTGAGACTTGTAACTTATTGGCCACTTCTTCTTGTGTCTACTGAAACACTATTGCGTAGGTCGGACTGGCTGTTTTGTGCCGAATAAGTCAAGAATTTTGAAATCATTTATAGAAAATGGCAAGAAAGCAGTTCCTTGTAATTCTATCGCTTCTCGTCACGACTTATTCATTTCTCATCTATCTAGAATGTCTCTGGTGAAAGTGAATTTAAGGTGGAGAAAGTGGAGATCCTCAAAAGCAATGTTGTTGATCTTTTGCATACTTACTACTTTACGTGTCAGTTCGACAGAATATTAAGCGCACCCTGCCCTATGTGATATAGTTTAAACCAATGAACTGAAAATAGACAAAAATCGATACACACAGTCAGTAGTCTTATAAATGCACGTGAAACATTCCACTTTCATGACACGGGCAATTTTTAACGAAGAAAGTACTTAAAATCCTAACGCTGCTGTTGGTGTCTCAGTCAGTGCAGAAATGGAGACTCCCCAGCATACAAACCCGCTTCTACTTTCCCTTCCTTAATTATTCTGTATCTTTAAAATACCATGAATAATTCCTTCAGTGCAATCGACCCCAATATTTCCAGTCCAAATGAATATCACGAGTTGCACGGTCTCTTCCGCAATCCCACAGACTTAGACGAGATTTCTCTCCCTGTACCTTCTTTAGGAAATCAAAATTACGACGACGAGATTTCCAGCATAATTCAACCTTTACTTCCACCTCAAATCGATTTCGATAAGATTTCCCAATCTACCAACTTAGCTCAGCACAACGATACTCATTTCTTCCATCGGATATACTTCAATCCGTCTTTCTCCAATGTCATTTTGCTCATCGCACTCGGCTTCTTTATGGTGTGCGTGATTGTATTAAACTGCCTTACAATTTTGGGCCTTTGGAAGACACATAAGAAAGGTCATGTCGTGGATCTCTACCTGGTAAACTTGGCTTTTGGAGATGTCCTTCTTGGTATCCTCATATTGCCCCTAATTTCCGTGGTCATTCTTCTGGGCTACTTTCCCTTTTCGTCGTTTCTGTGCGATGCCTGGGTCTTCCTTGATTATTACTTGATTGTCGCTTCCAGCTATGGATTTACGGCGCTGATGTACGTCCCACCCCAATCACTCAATAATTTATAATTCACGACGATTATATCAAATTCCAGTAACTGTAAGGAAGTTTTAATTACTAAAAGTTGCTATTAAATAGGTGTAACTATCTGTGGATGATAAGGTGGCCTCAGACCTTCCCTTTGGACTTCAAACATCACATTTTATCTTTAGTACTGACATGGACGGCTGTGAATGTTTCATGGACTCCTCCATTCTTCAACGACAGACTTACCGTTTTTTACCCCACAGGATCGTGTGGATTCAGTATTTCTAGAAATCAATACTTTGTAATGCAATCCTATTAATTTTCCTGTGAGCAGAGCATTTAATTTCACCAATTATTATTCTTCTCTGGCAGTCGTTTTACATCGGACTCTCTGGGTTCTACCTCCCACTTGCTATTTCCCTAATCTGTGGAATATGGTCTTTAGCTGTCCTAAAAAGACATTCTGGGCTTCCTCTTTTCGGTTTTGGGAAAGTCGAGGTTACTTCACGAAGAAACAAGGAAGGAAGTCATTCGATAAGCAAACATGTCACAACTAGTCACGCTGCAAGGACCCATAATATTCACGGTCAAGGTACTTTTTTAGCCCCAAGCAGCTCTTTACATGGGATTCAAAGGCTTTTAAGCCATCGCCATTACTCCTACAACACAAGGGGACAAACTCATCGGATTTTTAAAACAGCGAAAGCTCACTATCCTCTCGTGGTTGCGTGCTTTCTCCTGTTCATTTTTACACGATGCATGTTCTACACATACTTTGGGGTATACTGCGAATCACTAATATTTAAAACCTTAACTGGTCTGCGTAAATAAATGAGTATTTTTAATTAGATTGGATCGTTCGTACACCACTGGTTCCCCACTGATATTTCTAACGGAGTTTACTGGTTAATGCATTCCAACGCAGCGATATCCCCACTTTTTCACTTTTGGTTTGACCCTGAGCTCAGGAAATCAATTACGATTTTGTTAGGAATCAATTCTTCAATTCTAGAGAGCAGTGGAAGCTCAAGTGGAAGCCGTTCAGCAGTTAGTTCATTTATTAATCGAAATTACAACCCTGAAAGAAGCAGAACAAGTAGGACTCTCGATGAAAGTGGAGTCCTCCCGTCCATATCCATCTCAATGGGACATGGGCATCATCATCACAGACCGATTCAATCGCAAAGTGGAGATTCCTATGAACATTTTTTGTACAGTAAAAATCGACAGACGAAAGAAGATCTGGCTGAAGTTCTGCTGGAACGATCGCCTCCCGAATATGAAGGCAGAAGTGGGTTTCGACTATAGTATTTTATTTCGTTGCATTTTATACATTAGCATCTTTGTGTACATTGTTGAAATAAATAATGACAACGATTGTCCTGGGTCAGATTGTAGGATAAGATTAATTGCATTCTTTGTCTTTGTTTCATTCAATCCTTTGCGTCATATTTCTTGTACTTTCAAATTGTTATAGTAAACTGTACAGACTACATTTTGTTTTTGTTTGGTTTATCTGACACTATACAAACTTGCGTCAAACACTCATTGAACGACGAGCAGAAGGCGTCAAAGTGTGAGAGTGTGACGCGACTTATCCTTTAACCTGTCACAGATCATCAGACCTCAGACCACTTTTATGCACTCCACCGTTACCCGCGTCATTCTTTTATATGAACCCTCTACACGGGTTCATTTGGAAATTTTGGGATGCATTCGAATTCCAAACCATCAATCACCCACCTCAATTACAATTTACAATACAAAAGTTCGAGCAAAACATGGATTGTTTGGCGCATATCTCCAACGATAAGGAGGATGTAAAGTGTCCTGATGAATTACCGAATCATCGATGATAATGATTGAGTGAAAAGATAAACTCTGTGATCCAATTCACGGGTTGTATATATAAGCCTCATAAGTTCTCACCTCAACTTCATTTCCAACAAGTCTGAGTTTCAAAACACTTGGAAGGCTTAATTACAAAACTTAGAAACCATCTTAATAATATGTTCGCCAAAAGTACACACCTATTAGGACTGCTAGCTCTGGTTGGAGTTGCAGTTGTAGCAGGTAAGTTCTTTAGCCATTAGACTCCGTAAATTTAAAAAATCAAAGTAGACACCTTTGACAATGTTTACTCTTCACGTCTCCTTTTAGGTAAAAGCAGTAGTTATACTGAATTCATGGCAAAAGCTAAAGCTGGTGTAAGTTAAAAAGAACTCAACCGAATAATATGGAAAAATGTTTTTAAAGGTCTCTTCTTAATAATCACATTTGTTTCTGCTCCACAGGATGGAAAAGGTCAAGAAATCGTCGGACCAATTGATAACTTCACATGTGTGCACAACGGTGCCTTCCCCTACGATGAATCCTGCGATCTTTACGTCGACTGCTGGGAAGGAGAAGCAAACCTCTTCAGGTGCACTGACGACATGCTCTTTGACTTGAGATACTTGGGATGTGAATTCGCCCAGAACGTCGACTGCGGAGATCGACCTCGGCCACCCGGTGTCTCTCCAACGCGGACACCCCCACCGAGTACCACAACCACCAACTACACCACCATAACTACTCCACCTCCAGACAACAACTACAACTGCGTTAATGACGGAGTTTTCCAACATGACGAGAAGTGTGAATACTACTGGAGCTGTTACGATGGAGAAGCCACCTTAATCCATTGTCAACTCAACTTCCTCTTCGACCTCGTCTACATGGGATGCAACTTCCCTGAACTCACTCACTGCCAAGACAGAGAACGACCTGAAGATGCTCCCGGAACTACCTACACTCCTCCACCCTCAACCTCATCCACAACTCCTTCCATTACATCTGAGGTACCTGTCACTGAGGTTCCAATTACAGAAACTCCCAACCCTAACGTTACAGCCACTGCTGGACCTACAACAACCCAAGGACCTACAACCATCAGGACAACCACTGAGGGTGGCAACTTCGTCTGCCCCGGAGACGGATACTTTGCTGACCCCAATGACTGCGAGTGGTTCTATCAATGTGCTTTCGGAGAAGCAATTCATGAAAGGTGTCCGGGCGGACTTTATTTCAACCCCATTGCTCAGGCTTGTGACTTTCCAGAAAATGTGGATTGCGAAAACAGAAAGCAATCACGATTTGCCCGTCACTAGTCGTGATTAGTGATGAGCTGAGTGATCGTTGATCATGAATGCGATAAGACTGCTGTGTAATCTTTGTGTAACAAATGAATAATGTCCATGTCACGTATGAGTGTTAAATAAACAACCAATCGATGTGTGTGTGAATTTCGATTGTTTTTATAGTTAAGTGGACTATATTTTCCTCTTTATTTGGCGTCACACATCATTCCCATCCATTCTTTCACAGCTGCATGTCTTGTGTCAAGTGTCAGGGAGAAGTAAGTAGATGCAAAATTCCACACCTACAGTTACACAAAGCACAAAGTTTAGTTCGAAGTTGAAATACATTTTTTACGTGTAGCCAGCACATGTCTGACTCTTCCAATCTTCGCAGCAAGGCTACAAGCTGCTACTGCTGCTGGAAGGACGACAGTAGTTGTCCTTGTTACACTCCAGTCTTGCAATCGTTTTGTACGAATCTTTTGGTCGTAAATTCCAATGCACTTTTAATAGTTTTGCAAAAAAAAGATAAACGAAAAACGTGTCTACGTGTATTTTTCATCTTACGCAGGTAGGAATTCATTGCAGAGTTCTCATTTTTGTTATTGAATACTATATAATGTCTATGAATACTATACGTAAGCAAACATGGTTAGTTTTTAGTGGACCAAGAAGACAGAACTAAATTGAACATGCACATCCGAATGTCTGAAATCAGTTTAGGAAAATAATGCAATCATAATGAATCTTACTATCTTACGAAAAACCAGTAAAAGCATCAGCAAGCAATAACATAACATTAAATGTAATGATAACGGGCTGAAATGAAAATTTGGTTACGTAAGTAGGCTTGTCACTCCTTCTTACAGCTCCAACGTGCTTGCAAATTTACAGACTTCCATTTTCATTATTGAGAGGCTATCATTATTATTGCTCAGAAGTGGAAGCTTGATTTTTTTTGTGTTTTTGTGGGAACAAAAATGGCAATTTTGGAACAATCTTATTCAATTAGGGCTCAACAAGTTTTCATTTTTTGTTACACCATACATTTTCTTCCATCCCTTCTTGCTTGCTTTGTCTTACCTGAGAATGTGCAAAAAACTGGATGCTGAACTTACTGCAAGAGACGAGCGAGCACATGTCTGCCTGCGTAAGATTACGTCTTGCGTTCCACAAGCTACCAACATTCCCAAAGAATTCATGGGAATATTATGGAAATGACACAATAGTTGAGTCTCAGTAGAGCTGAGTTCTCTTTCCCACTTATTCTGGTTCTTTACTTTATATAATCCTATCATGCAATTAATACGATTTTCCAAAGTTTGTATGTAAAGAAAATACCTACATCAACCTGTGAAGCCTTGTCACGCTCTGTGAAGGTGTGCAATAAAGACTTATTTATTCAGGGTCAGGTTTTGCTTGTGATCACTCTCCTGTTGTAGCATCATTCTGTTTCATGCAATTCACCTTCTCACTTCATCAGTTAGTTACAATCAAGATTAAAGTGAGCAAGGGAAGAAAGGAGCCAATTAAACAAGACCTTTTCTTAGTTCTTCATCACCTTAAACCAGACTTCATAAATCATTTGCATACTTCACACTTTTACACGGACGGACAACATTTGACAATTTTGGATCCCTCTGTTACTTGAACATCTTCACTGTGGTCATTAAAATTAAAACGAAACCCTCATTACACCGAGTTTAATGACGCATTGTCTATACGCAGAGTAAGGTAAACCTTTTTAAAGAGACATTGTATTCGTCGGCATTGTTTGCATGTTGTGTGGTGTATAGTAATTAAAATGAATTTTTTTAGCTTAAAATGTAACATCAAGCCCAAGTACCCAAACTCACGCAAATAATAAAGCTAAACTGCAAAAACCGGATCTCATGTTGTTCTAACATTCCAAATCAAACAATAAAATTTGATTTTCCGCAAGTTGTGTGGCTCGACAAGTTAGAGTTTTAACCTTAGAGCATTGGAATTTGAAGATCAATTTGGAACTACAGACAGCCCAGCCAAACTTCTGACACAAGTAAGCTACAATTGATTAAGTGATTATTG
>JAQGBV010000733.1:0-22417 GCA_034698685.1 Isotomurus pseudopalustris
TTACCCATAGTGTTAATCCTAGAGCAGTAATTCGTATTAAGTCACATGGATCTAGCCATCATAGTAACCACTGAACCCTTTAAGAGAATAGTCGCTGAACCTGGATATAGGTATTACTGAAACAGTAGTCGGTGGTTCTGCGACAGTGTATACTAGATGTTTCAAATTTTTATGAAGCTTCAAATGTGCCATTTTGTAAGTCTCAAAAGGTACGCACTTGTTGTTGATCAAATCCCTTACCCATAGGGTTAACCCGAGAGCAATCATACATCCCGCAATTTGTATAAAGTCAGACATGGATCTAACCATCATAGTAACCATTGAACCTTTTAGGAGACTAGTCGCTGTACCTGGATAAAGATATTGCTGAAAGTTTAGTCGGTGATTCTCGGACAGTGTTTGCAAGATGTTTAAAATTTTTATGAAGCTTCAAATGTGCCTTGTTGTAAGTCTCAAAGCTGGTCGATAAGAGAAGCTGCTTTGCTTCTCATTGCCAATTAAAATAGTCACTTAGAAATAGTTATTTAGAAATAGTTATTTAGAATTAATTATAGTTGTTTACAAATAGTTACTTAGAAATAATTATAGTTGTTTAGAAATAGTTATTTAGAAATAGTTATTTAGAATTAATTATAGTTGTTTACAAATAGTTATTTAGAAATAATTATAGTTGTTTAGAAATAGTTATATAGAAATAGTTATTTAGAATTAGGAATAGTTATTTAGAAACAGTTATTTAGAAATAGTTATTTAGTATTAGAAATAGTTATTTAAAAATAGTTATTTAGAATTAGAAATAGTTATTTAGAAATAGTTATTTAGAATTAGAAATAGTTATTTAGAAATAGTTATTTAGAATTAGAAATAGTTATTTAGAAACAGTTATTTAGAAATAGTTATTTAGAAACAGTTATTTAGAAATAGTTATTTAGAATCAGAAATAGTTATTTAAAAATAGTTATTCAGAATTAGAAATAGTTATTTAGAATTAGAAACAGTTATTTAGAAACAGTTATTTAGAAATAGTTATTTAGAATCAGAAATAGGTATTTAAAAATAGTTATTCAGAATTAGAAATAGTTATTTAGAATTAGAAATAGTTATTTAAAAATAGTTATTCAGAATTAGAAATAGTTATTTAGAAATAGTTATTTAGAATTAGGAATAGTTATTTAGAAATAGTTATTTAGAAATATTCCCATCGCAAATGGGTTCAAATTGTCTAGGCTATTGAGACTGCTTGGTATGAAGTTTTTTCAAACCCGTAATTAACTTCATATATTAAAATAGGAGGTAATCCGAAGGTATATTAAACAGAAATTGCCAGTTGATCTCTGCAAGGTCTGTATTGTGAATCTTCCCACGCCAAGTTGGCCTTGCAAGATTCACCTCCTACAGCAACTTCTTAATTAAGGAAGGTTGCACAGAGGAGTGTAGGTTGATGCACCTGCAGCCTGTCTCCTGCGAATCTCTGCATCAACCCTCTCTCCTTCGTGTGCAATCGGGAGTGTAGTTTTAGAAGGTGTGTGAGGAGGATGCCTCTCTCACACACACACACACATTGGCTTAACTTATAAATACAAGTATTGGCAATCTCAACTTGCCCTGTTTTTCCTATACTATTCATCATCACTACTTCAGCTGCATAAATATTACTCCCTCTCCTACTCTTATTCCAACAACCGTACTTTACGTCTCTGCCACAAAAAGTGATTATTTCTTCTCTAATGAGACGATTTAACAAATCTGCACTCATTTCTGTGCTCTTACTAAGGAAGTCAAAGTCGTTACGAAATCGATTTCATATAAGCGATCCAGGGTGAGGAATTTCTTCTGGCACATTGGAATTTCGTTTTTATGGAGTCTCTTCAGTTGCAGACGATACCGATCCAGAAGCTGATGATGACGAATCACTACTCCCGCTACTGCTACTACTGGAATTATTGTCTGGTATGTCGTAATTCTTAAGCAGCATCGAAACTATCCTCTTCTCTTATAAGCTTTCCGTGCGTTCACTGCTAGCGATACATATCTGGATTCCTTTCATGGCTTTTGTATTGGAGTTGCACATTGCACAAAAAAGTAGTGAATGTTCCGGTTGTAATTTCTGTAGATTTCTAATCAGTTATTTTAACACGGACCTTTGTTCAATCATATTCCTGTATTCATCAGCAAGGCTTCCTACTTCCAATTCCAATTTTTCTAGACTACTTTGCTCATGAATTCTGGTTTTTTCCTGAAATAGAGCATAGAAATAATGTGAAATCCCATTCTCATAAATAATGATGCTTATATGAAACTCACAAATGATTCTCGTGGAAAAATATTTTAGGTGATTGTGTGTAGTAACGAGTATTTCCTTGGGTGTTGAAATAACTTTAACATTAGAGATATTGGAAGGTTAACTGGTTAAGATTGTTATGCCACTTTGCTTTCTGTATTAATTCTAAATCTTTTTATATCTGTAATTCTATCATAAAAGCATTATTTAGTGCAAAGAGTTATGAATACCTCTCGGCTAACCAGTTCTGCTGAAGGTGAAGCAAATTCCCAGAGACTCGTGTATTCATGGCTGGTTTTGTACGACGTTGAGTTTTGTAGAAGTTGAGCACAAGGTTTTGTTATAAAAAGACTTCTGGAATAAAGTCTGGACCATCTCCGATGAATAACAGATGATGGAATGTAGTTTGATGTGAATTCTTTACAAGTCCCACAAGCTTTTCATGCTCTATTTTCGTATTCTGTAGACGTTGATCCCATCTTAGAACTGAATCAGCCAGATGCGTAGGATGGTCAAAATTATCTGCTCGTAGTTTGTCTAAAAGAAAAAAATAATGGCGGGTTTTTGCCTTAAAACCACAACGAAAGTTCGATACGAAGTTAATTCTAAATCCATACAAGAACGTCTATGTACACTGAAAATGATTAATATTTTTCATTTCGTACGTCGGGTTTTCAATGTCGCTTTGACTGTAGATCCCTCTTCTGGAAATTTGTGGCCTAAACCGTCGAATACATTTGGGAAGTACTGCTTGTACAAAAATACAACAAAATTTTGAACACAAATTATTGAAAAATTAGTTAGTGCAAACCAAATAGCCTTAAAAGCTTTGCTGAGCCTTACCATGTGAAAGTGAAACAGGAGAAACACGATGACGTGAGTTGTGACATACTCGTGCCATGGTTTCATCTTCCAAAGTGATGCTTCTTCGGGATCTAGACGATAAGCTTACTTAAAGTAAATCTTTCTGACCCACACAAATATATTCTACCTTTATCATTCTCCTGACATCGTGGATTGCAGAGAGTCCTTGACACTGGATACGATTTAAAGTCAGCCCACTAACGTTGGCAGAAAGTACAGCAAGAATAGAATTCAGGACTTGCATATTCAACAGAGATTTCACGCCACTTTTAAGTTCGAGTGTTAAAACCATCACATTATGATTAATAGTATTCATACTGGAATCAGTTTTAGAACTATAAATTAACTTACCTTCCTCAGCTCCCAGTTTATCCAATAAAGGAAGGATTCGCGCGATTTTTCTCATCGTAAATACGTTTCGGAGCCATTTAAAGAAACTAACTGCTCTGCTTGGCTTTTGATTATTCAAACAAATACCTTTGAATTAATATTCCTCAATAATATGATGAATTTAAGTTACAAAAAATGAAAATATATTTTGTAGCGATTAGATTAATAAGTTTCTTTCTGTGAAGTCCAAAAACATTATCAGCTGCGTTGACTAAAAGAAATCCAATGACAAGTCCGCAATTTTTCCCTTGTTACTAAACCCTAATTGAATTGCTCACACTGATCATGTGCTGTAATAATTGATTGGAAGCTGTTATTATTACCCAGTAGTGTCAGGGATGAAATCACCATACGATTGGTAACAGTGTTGTTTCATTGTCCTGGTTTAAAGAGTTTGTTAATTATCATGTTTGGATTGCCAGTGTCTTGTATGCCAATTTTGATAGCAAGAGTACATTTTTCTTCATCCGCAACCACTTCAGATTACCTTTTGGATGTCGCAAGGTCACCAGTTCGTATTTCCATTTAGCTACTTGTGCTTCATTTCTAGTTTGCTGGCGGACACATGAAAAAATATTCGTATAAGTTCGAAAGAGAAAAAAGGTTGTCATTTTCAAAAGTGAAGAACCCAACTATGCCTTATTAATTATTTTGAGAAATACGAGGAATGATTTGAACTCCAGGCTTAATGGACTCTCTGACGTGACAGTTAAATATGAGTCATGACTAGTGTAACCAACTATTTGAAATAAACCCATGTTTATTGGAAATTAGATGCATTTTAATTCAAATACTTATAAAATGTTGGTATTCCAAAATAACAATACAACCTGACTTGCTTCCCTTTCACCGTACGTCATTATTTCCTTATCCGATGGAATCTGAATTAAATTAACTGCAGGAAAACCATGTCTATATGGAATTATCTTAACGAATTGTTCCCAAAAACACGTTTTTAATTAATTTCCCCTCTCAACATGATATTATGAACAAGTTCATCCGTATCCCATAATTAAGTCTTGCAAATGCTGCGAATAATTTTGCTCAATTCAGGAAGAAAGCATTCATATTTATGCAAACCGTTTTGGAAGGCATGACAGCCTCCCGATAGTATTGAATTTGTATTGAATTCCGAAGGTAGAAAACGACTACAGGCAGCCCCATTCGACTTTTGTAACTGCAAAATGTTAAATATTTAAGCTTAACAACTTAGTCACTCTCATCTTAGGATTCATGTGGTGACACTTTTTTAACATTAAATGCATCCACAACACATCAACGCACATTAAACATTTCTTGCGAAAGAAGTTCTCATTCTCTTCAGCTAACATGCAAGTCATTAAACGATGGTTTGTTTTTCAATACTTTGCATCGATCAGGATGAACCTGTCATAGCAAGCACATATAGCCATAACCATACCCGTACAATAATAAGTGTCGTACTGGTATCTCACTGTAACCTCTTTACATAATTTATTTTGAAAATGCATTGGGACCTACCAAATATAACAATCAATAAGACAATATGAAATAATACTATGTGTGAAGTATTCAATCTAGGTTGTAAGAAAATTCCTCCTGAGCAAACGAAAGAGATACTTTACTTGAAGTATCACTCAAATGCAGCTTAACTCTTTATGATCTTAATATTCCGTCATGGCTAATACAATTAATAATTTATATTTAATTTCACCTTTGCAATTAGAAAGAGAAAAACTCTTCTTATTAAAAATACTTGGGTGCCCGTCCGCAACAGCTCACCATCACCTCCTCTTCGCAAACACAGCCACCTCTGATCTCTTCGAGATAAGTCTCGATTTTACGTCCTTTAGTTGATTGTATCCTTCATAGCAATATCTTTGTGCTGTTCCTCCCTAATCTCCCAAGACCTTTCGGGATTCTCAACTAGTACACATTCCCTTATTTACAACACCCTGCGTTTAACAAATTTATTGGCAGAAAAATCTAACTATTGCATATTTAATGATCCTTAGCATATGTGTAAATCGACAACATTACATTTATCTCGTGTTTTTTTTAAAACAATGTAATGAATAGAGTTACCTACTCCTATTACTTTATGAGTTCGTTGCTGTATGACAGTAATTAATCGCTAATAGTAATTAATAATAATAGTTGATGCCGCAATAACAATGCAGTGACAACAGTAAGTGAAGTTATAAGCTTTGTCTTGATAAGGGGATACGCTGCTGAACTGAAATACCCAACAGTGACTTACACTACTAAGATCCTCACACAAGTTCTATCTACTTCCTTGCTGGTAGCCAGTAAGTCCTCCTAGCATCGGTAACCAACTCTGAGTTACCTTTGACCCGGTATCCAGGTCAACCACGTACCATACACCTCGTCTCGTCCTCTTCACGTTCACAAGAACACACGCACCCGGCAGGAATACTCACACATCCACTCCACACAATCCACTCGAAAGTTGGCATCCAACTCTACCCCGCTCGCACGACTTTCACTTTGTCCTTACTCCAACTAACAAAATCTCTGACGTACTCCTTGAAGTACCTCTACTTCCCTTAACTCCCTTAAACAATTAACACTCCAAACTCCCCATACATTATCGAAACACCGTCAACTACCATCTGATGTATCACCATACTCGGAAAACACAGTTCACTACAACATATGTCACAAATTAGGGCAGTATCCTTACCAGGGAACCCATAGAGTTCCCTTCTCTATAGGATGAGCCTCTCGGTGGGAGAACTGTACGCCAAAGCAGAACCTGGTAGTCTCTAAACTTAGTAGTGGTACGAGTAAAACCCTCCTCAACCCTCAATATGTACGTGACATTTGTGACTAAAAATAATGGAATCAGCAAGGGACTTTCTTAGTGAACTACAATTGAAGAGCCTGTGTTTGGTTCCCTGACTAACGGTATTTCCCTGAATATTAATTGATGAAAAAATCTGACATTCCTGATATTTTTATCTACCTAAAGCGACCCTATGTCCACTACTATAGATGTTTTCCAACTGCTTTATGTAAATTATTGGCTCTTTGAACAAAGTCTATTGTTGCAAATTGTCTCTTTTTCCTTTCTAATCTGACTACTTCTCCTTGATTTACTCGGCGACAATGTACAACTTGACATTGCTCGGACGTCACTAATCCTCCAGCATTTTTTTATTGTTAGAATATGTTATAAATATCACTGCATGCACAGCCATTATGATCATTCTATATCGATCATTCACTCTGACCATTTATCATTTTACTTTGCTAACTTTCTATTGTCTTTGTCTCATTTAAGTCCGTCCAAGTTGTCCTGTATCAATTATATTTTCTTGCTACTTAAATTATGTCGTCGTATTGTACACCATCTGTCGTTAACGTCAATTCCTTTCTCTTCAACAACTTCACTCTCTCTCCACTCAGGGCATTTGACTCTCGACAACATCCTCGATTCGCAGCCGTTTCAGCCTGAATTACACCAAAGCAAGTATTAAGTGTTAACGGGACCATTGGCTCTTTTAAATAAGGAATAACGATTTATCTGTTGCATCTAAAACTGATCGGAAACAATAAAGCTGCGTAAGTTTTACACAAGGACCTTTTAGTAGTTGAAAAATCTGTTGTAGATTCAAAATTTTCTATAAGTATACAAACTGAACGGCAATTATTCACTATTGAATGACTTGAATTCTTGCTAAACGTAGCAGCACTGCTGCGATAGATTCCCGCATAATATATATAATATGCTGGCACTAGAAAAAACGGCTTCAACGCCCGGTTGAAGTTATTCGCTATCAACTACGTATGTCCTACAGCTAAATAATTCACCTTAGTTGGCAGCATCAATGTCATACAAAATGTTGCGGTCGATAGTAAGTCACCACTTTGTTGCAAGTTTACAATATTGAATTAAGTTGAATCATCAAATGCTTTACATTTGAAATAATTGATAATACTATTTAATTTAAGACAAAAATTTCAATCAACCTCACAAAAACAGACCAACCACTTGAAGAAGCCTTGCTAATATAAACCGCACAATAAAAGAATGCAATATTTGCCTTCCCGAATATATTTACTTGTGAACTGAGTTTATCGTTTTGACTGATTCTTTTGAGTGTAAGAAAAAACGTAGATTCCACTCCCGCCACAAAAAGGGACATACCGAGACCAAGCAGTAGAATATAAAATAATGTTTGGATTCTTCCGCTGAGTGCCAGCGGATCTGGATCTGTGCTGCGAATTTGGACGTAAGGATGGTTTCTTGTGTGGTCTTTTCTAAAAGCGTGAATATTAGACATCAGATATCCTGCGGTATGAAAATAAATTCCATGTTCAATAAAACGTTTCAAATCTATTAAAAGTTTTGCACCATTTTGAAAACTCCGAAACATCCAATACTTATGTGTGTTTAAAATAGGTTCTGAAGTGAAGAACTTTATCCCGAAATAATGCTGATTTAAGTATTTTTGCTCCAGTATAACTTTGCGATGTTCATCTGCGAAAACCGTTCTGCCACATTTTACAATTTCCTTTTCGATTAGAAATGAAAATAGGACAGTGTCTTTAATGCTAGTGACCTGACTTCCATCCCAATGTTGTCTAGAATCTATTAGATCCGTTCCGCCTGGTGGATATTGAACACTCAAAGGAAAAGCTATACTAAAAAGGGTCTCATCCTGACGGATTATTTCTTGGGGTAAGTTTAACTCCAATGCTTGCTTCGTTATCCTTGATAAATCGGTATGAATATTTTCTTTACGGACACTATTTAGGTTAAAATAAGATAAGTATTCAGATGCCCTGCCAACACTGTACATGAATAACCTATTTGGGAAAGAAAGCATGACCCAGATAGGATTATTCCTCGGTTCGAATGATTTGTAACTAGTTTGGCAAGTAGGAGAAGAAAACAGTTTGAAATCTGTAGATTTGTCTACCTTTCGAGCGTCCAAAGTAAAATTAAACAACTTTTCCTGTTCAAACAAATCTACCTCTCCACGCTGAGGCCTATATACTGCATAATATAACTTGAACCACAGATGTTTATAATTAATTTGAGAGTAGTTAAAACTTGGAACTGTTAAGTCAGAAAAATTATTGACGCTTTCGAAAGGTAGCGGAGTTGATAGGCTTGAAATTAAAACTCCGATGTAGGCATTCACCAATACAACCGACATCGCAAACCAAGGGCCAAGGCTTAACTTTATTGCAGATGCAGTTTTGAGCCACGAAGGTAGCCCACACGTGTCATCTGTCATTGATGAAAGCACAAACAGGAAGGCTGAGAAAGTGTGCTTGACCTTGGAATATTTGAATTTGATTACGGCCCGTATGAAGGAAACAATCACCAAAATGGAGATGGCAAAGGTAATCCAAATTTCGAGCTGAAAAGGATGCAAGTAGAATAAAAATGTAAGGTAAGGTTTATTGTAACATGTTAGGAAAGACTGACTTGATCCTTCAACAAAAATAAACTGAAGGTTTCCAAGCCTACCAACCATGTTATCCTCAAAATCCTGAATCCCAATCAGGTCGAAATAGGTTAAGATGCTTCGGAACCATAAGTCATAACATTGTCTGTTGAAGGGGAAATCAGTATAACAATAAATGATAGATAAGTTTGACCGAAAGGAAATTTGGCTGACTGTGTACATATCAACAAACAAACGCGCAATTTGCGAATTTTTAGTAATATCCTGATCCAGCAGTTTAATAACAGTTGTTATATGTTTGTTGTGAAGCAAGACGTTCGTTTTCAGGACCCTTTTGAAAAAGTTATACAAGCTAAGAAAAGTTACTTGCCAAATTATAGGATGTTTGTTAATATTTTTTACAGTAATCTGTAAATTTTCGAAAGCTGTCAGCGCATGTGGACTGGGTAGAGGTAAAATTCTTGTTGATGCTGTGTCACAAAAAGCACAAAGGTAGTGAGATATCAATAATGCAGGGTAGTAATCATCACTGTTATGGTTAAAACTTTCAGAAACAATACTATTATTCGGTACAAACACAAATCCAACGGTAAACATATTAATAAAATTAAATTCTTTTCTTTCCAAAAATGATTTCATTCCCTCCACGGAATAGCTTGTGAAGACAAGAAATGTTGACATCGAAGAAACATCCAATACAAATTTGCAACCACCGCAAACGAGGATTTGAGTAGCACTGGTATCAAAAAGAAAATACCAACCTTCAGAACTGAAAGTATCAAACTTTTGGGCATTGAGTTTTTTTCTTGAGTCTATCGGCTTCCATTGCACAATTATTACATAAATACAGTGAATTCCTTTGACTTTGTGTATATTTATCGCCCTCTCTTGATATAACACATAAAGCTCGTTTGGATCTTCTGGAATTGTGCTGATAGTAACAGGTGTTTTAATTTCAAAGGAAAAGTAAAAACCATCCTCAACGGAAATATGTACGTGACACTTATGGTTAAAATTAATTGCATCAGCAAGGGACTTTGTTAGTGAACTACAGTCGAAGAGCCTGAACTGAAACAGAGCAAGGATAAGTGTTAACGTGATCATCGTGAATGGGCTTTTGTGAATAAAAAATAATGACTCGTCAGTTGTACCCAAAATAGATCCGAAAGAATAAAGCTGAGCAATTTGGGCACCAGGCCTTTGTGACAGTTGAAAAATCTGTTCGTGATTACAATTTCGAAACAATTCACTAACTCAGTGAAAGACAGTTGCTCACTAATCAATTTCTTGAAGTCTTCCCAAAACCAAAAGCACTAATGCCAATGATTCTGCCACAGTATTTTATGCTGGCACGGGGAATAAGTTCCTCCTACATTCTATAAATTATTTATTTTCCCCTTTGTATGTTCTACTTCTAAATAATTCACCACAGTTGGCAACATCAACGTCATTGGAAATGTCGCGGTCGATAGTATGTCAATAATTTATTTGGTTTCTTGTTCTTGCAGCTGAATTAAGAATCCTTTTATTTTGACCTAGTTTAAGTATTGATTATTGGTTAATTTCATTTTGTTTAGCAGTTTCTTCAAACTGTGCAACGCTGAAGTTTAATTTCTTTGACTGCTATGCTTCACGAAAATTAACTAAACTTACAATAACTGTGATTTTGGGCTCCTAAGTTACTTTTGTTTATTTTTCTGTCAATTTTGGGACTAACAATAAGTTATCATGTAAGCTTAATCTAAATCCTTCTTAAACTTATAAATAGCAAACCACGACTGGTTTGCTGATTTAAAACCTGATAAAAAGCCACATAAAGCAGTGAATATTTGACACAAGGAACGTCGATGCAAAGAATTTATTCTCGAGAAAACGACTTTACCTCTTCCACTAAGCAGTCGCCCTTACAACGAATTACAAGTGATGTTCATCTAGTGTTTTATGAACCAATTGGAGAGAACTGACTGGAACAAACACCTTTATCCTCACCAGATTCCCTTGTCTTGCATCTAAATAATTCACCTTGGTTGTCAATATTGATCTCACAATATTTGCAGTGCTAATAATTAATTCGTAACTTCATCGGGTTTGAATTCTTTTGTTGCTGAGTCGATAAATTGTATTGCGTGAGAGAAATCGGTATAAAATATTAATTATTAGGTTATACAAACTGTCTCTGGCTTTAGTACTTGTGTTCTTAATCCTGACATCCCAGCACTGCTGTCTGTTTTCTTTGCTTGCATGTATCCCACGGAGTGATCAAACATGCAACACTAGCAATCTATCGTGTCAGGCATATACCCTGATGTGATAATACCAATTTATCTAAAATTTCAAGACTAACTAAGATGACGAAAACGGAGGATGAACTGTGAATTTATAATTTCCTTCTTAGTTCCTAAGAAATAAATGTACATGTGGGGAATCATATGAATCAGAAGCCAGTAATAATTAAGTTTAATTTTTTACGTATAGTTATATGCAGTGTTAGTATTTACATGCAGTTTGTTTTCTAACCATGTAACGTAATTTGAAATATTGCAGTTATAACGCAGTACTATAGTTACACCGTGGAAATTTCCTAAATTGTTCTTAATTAGTGAAATAGTTCTTAGTTTGCTATCGTCGAGTAGGTCATTGTCCTTAGTCATCATCATCCGTCGTAAGCCCTGCAATCCCCTCGTCGCCCCTGAAGCAGCAGCGTTATTCCAGGCTTCGGACTACAAGGTTAAAGGTTACAGCCAAAAGACAAATAAATAAGTATCGATTTCATCTTGGGAAGCCTAAAGTAGAATTTTTTTCTTACTTCTTAACATGCGACTCATTCAGATTGTCCTGCATGTCAACAAAACACCTTTCACCAATATGTCGACAAACACATCTTGGTTGTTCGTGATGGCCGGGATTCTGACCTGTCGGCTCCCCAGTCCCCACGGCCACTCCCCTCCGAGATGGGCAAAGGTCGAAGCAATCGTCCCCACGCTCATCCAAAACATGTGCTCGTTCTTTGTAAATAAATTGAACGCAAGCGTTAGGAGCAAACATGTGTGTTGGTTGTTGATGACCTTCGGAATTGTTCCGTGGTATGATAATGTCAAACTATTAAAAATTGTCACTCAAATCGCAATTGAAAAGCGGATGATGAACTGTAAAAAGGAAATTCCTTTTTAACATCCCAAGGAATTAATGTTGACTTCATAAGCAAAAATAACTTAAAATTGAGCACACGAATTCAGTACAAAAAATTACTTTAGAATCGATGAAGAGCTTAAACTGTCTTGAAAAAACGCTTTTCAACCAATGTGTAGAATAGTAAGTAATACTACACCTTAAGTTAAACAACTCACAATGATCTCCACCAAGCTTAGAACTAAAAAATTCAGCAACAAATTAGAAAACTTGAGTAATTAGTAATTTTGTCGGCTGATGCTCACTTTCTGTATATTTATCGGCTCTTAAAGTCGCTCGTCTATGCTTTTGCAGCTGCACACTCAGGCTATTGTGAAAAGGGGACTTTGTTGGAAGAGAAGGAACGAGGAAGAACTCCAACAGCAACGGAAGGAAGGTTGTTTGAATCTAATTGCCTTCCACAAAAGGTTCATTCGCTCCTTCCTCTCAAATCGCTTTGTGTGTTATCAGGTGTCCCGTGAATGTCGTCGTCCTTCACAAATAACATGACAAATTCTTCTCGACTTGTTCCCCCCGTTTGCCGGAAGACACAACCACAACGGAGCCTCTTGATCTACCCAGTCTTGAATACAGGGAATCCGTTCGCCTCCAGAAAGTGTACACGCGTCCCCTGACGACCCCCTTCACTAAAATCCTCTTAAAGAAGCCGTGTTCAGAGGAATCTACTCTGACTCCTCCGTAACTCTTCTTGTCAATGCCAATCCCTTATCAGTGGAATCATCAATTAAACCATTGTTAGCCATAGCTGCCTTTTCCCACTAGCACAGTCTCTACAAGTTTTATGCGGCGAGTGAAAAATGAAAATAAAATTATCAACTATATAAGTAAAATATAAAAACATCAACGGCTATGTTCTCTTTCATACGGGTCAACAACATTCATTAAAGAGAGAGAGAGGGCATTCACGTTAATTTTTACATTCAACTCAAACTAACCTGAAGTTTGGGCGCAACTTAGATTCCCTCTGAGTGAAGATAATTTAGAAACTATATTCAGCATAACCTCAACACGCTCTACAATATTTAAATGCTTCGAATTAGAGATTGTTATCTCGAACTAACAGGGTCCTTGTAGTTTTATTCCACAATTATTTATAGCTTTACAAACAAACAACTTTAGCACCGGTTAACCTAATTAAACCAAGCAATATACAAAATATACTTAAAATCAGGTATAGACAACTACAGCAAGTCTTAAATTAGCATTATATATTCGTAAGTGGGAATACACGTGGACGCAATTTCCTTCCGCAACTCCGAAAAACATTTCAGCCCTTTTCGTTAAGTGAAACAAAAAATTAGTGTCTAAATATTGCGGAATAAAAGGACAAGGGTCCAATCAGGTAATTGATAATTATAATTGTATTAAAATACTTGCTGAATTCACAAAATCCCCAATGAGCATATATTTCTGGTCGTATAAGTATACAATAATTAGATTTTTACAAATGATTACAGAGTAAATAACCACGGTCAAACATTAACTCATTACTTTGCATTACATATTTTGAAGGGTATTCACATTTAACTCCGTGATTTATGTTTAATTGATATTGAAAGGGATAACAACAGATGTTATTGACAACGCGTGCATTCAAAAATGAGTAACAAATCGAATGGGTCGGACGAACTTCAGGTATGAACAGAATTGAAGCTGGAATTTGTTAAGAAGAACTCTGCTGATCTCAGTGGAATCTGGTTGCAAGTTAGCCTATGAGTCAATATGTGAGTATGTGTATATTAAGGCCAATTTTGGATATTTCCACTGCTAGTGAGCCGAATTAAGCTGCTTATAGTAACTTGACTGTAGCACATTTGAGAATTTATAGGGTAATTTTGCAACTGTCTTAGACATTTGTTTGTGTTCTTTCGGGTTATTTGGAAGGTTATTGAGGCATCATAAGACGATAACGGAAATTCTTTTCCGGGATAATTTCCGAGTGTTTTTAATATATATTAATTTTCGGCAAGTTTTGACTGTTTTCACAAAAAAGAACCATGCTCGTGAGGAAACTTGGTTTGGTCTAAATATTTTGAGTGTAAAAAGCACAGCCTCGCCTCCCGCCACAATATAAGACATACCCAGACCAATCAGTAGAATGTAAAATAGAGTTTGGATTCTTCCATCGAGTCCCAGTGGATCGGGATCTGTACTATGCATTTGGACGTAAGGATCGTTTCTTGTGTGATTTTTTCTGAACAAGTGAACATAAGACATGAAGGATTCCACGGTATGAAAATAAATTCCATTTTCAATGAACGTTTTCATATCTGTGACCAGTTTTGCCCCATTTTGAAAACATTGAAAAACCCAATACCTTTGTGTGCTTAAAATTTGTTGAGAAGTAAAGAACTTTATCCAAAAATAGTGATGCTTTAAATATTTCTGTTCAAGAAGGACTTTGCTATGGTCATCTGCAAAAACAGATCTGCCGCATTTTACAATTTCCTTTTCAATTAGAAATGAAAACAGAACACTGTCTTTTATGCGGCTGCCGCGGTAACTTGCGCTAGCTAGAGTTTCAATTCCCGTTCCTCCTGGTGGAAATCTCACAGTCAAAGGATAAGAAAGACTAAAGAGAGCTTCATCTTGGCGGATTATTTCTCGAGGAAGGTTTAACTGCAAAACTCTCTTACTTAAACTTGAGAGTTTTTCTTGAAAGTTAGCTTCAGAAAACACCCACTGGTGGAAATTAGATGTGTATTCATATGCCCTAACAATGGCGTACTTACGTAGCGTACGTGCGAAAGAAAGCAGACTCCATATTGGCTTATATTTTGCACGATTGTAAAATCCAATGCCTGAAGAAGACGAATAAATTTTGAACTTTTGAACAAATTCAGATTTCTTTCGAATGTCCAAAGTGGAATTAAAATACTTTTCCTTTAAATATTCAGGCCTTTGGTCTATGTCTATTGTATATAAAAATTTGCACCATAGATGTTTATTATTTATCTCAGTGTAGTTAAAGCTGGGAAGGGTTAACTCGGAAAAGTTCCTAACGCTTTCGAAGGGTAAAGGTGTTGATAGGCTTGAAATTAAAACCCCGATATAGGCATTGACCAATACAACAGACATCAAAAACCAAGGACCAAGGCTTAATTTGATTGCAGCTGCTTTCTTCAGCCACGACGGTAAGCCACAAGTGTCGTCTGTCATTGATGAAATCACAAACAGGAAGGTTGAGAAAGTGTGTTTGACTGTGGAATATTTGAATTTGATTACGTTCCGTATGAAGGAAACAATCACCAAAGTGGAAATCCCAAAAGCAATCCATATTTCAAGCTTAAAAGGATGCAAGTAGAATAAGAATGTAAGGTACGGTTTATTGTAACATGTTAGAAAGCTCTGACTTGATCCCTCAATAAAAACAATCTGTTGTGTTCCAAGCCTTTCAACCGAATATGGATCCAGTTCCTCTCTTCCCCTGAGATGTAAATTCTCTAAGATTTCTCTCTCTTTCAGTTCTTTACATTCCTTGTTCATAGTGGCTTCACCACCACAATAAAATACAGTTAAGTTTGAACGAAATGAAATTTGGCTGACTGTGAACATGTCAACGAACAAACGCGCACTTTCCGAATTCTGAGTTATTTCCAGTCCAAGCCTTTTTACAACAGTTATTGGATGTCTGTTATGAAGCCAGCCATTTGTTTTCAGAACGTTTGTAAAAAACCTAATTATCTTAGAATAAGGAATTTCCCAAAACACATAACGTTTGTAAATTCTGTCCAGAATCATCTTGACACTCTCTAGAGATGTCAGTGCAAGTGAATTTGGCAGAGGTAAAAGTTTTTGTGAACTTGTGTCACAGAAATTGCAAAGGTAGTGAGATACCAGTAACGTAGCCCTGGAATTTTCATTGAGGTTCTGAAGAGTTTCAAAAACATTATTATTGTTCGGTAGAAAAACAAACCCAACTCTATACATGTTAATAAAATTTACATTCTTTTTTTCTAAAATAGATTTCATTCGCTCCACTGTAAACCTTGTGAACACAAGAAATGTAGACATCGAAGAAATATCAAATAGAAATTTACAACCTTTGCAGAATAGGATTTGGGTGTTGATTGTATCAAACGGATATTCCATAACTACAAAATTAAAACTGAAAACCTTTGGTGTACTCAGATTTTTGATTGAGTCAACTGGCTTCCAAAGCACAATTATCACATAAACACAGTAGATTCCCTTGATTTTGTGCATATTTATTGCCCTTTTATCAAATCCACCCCTCTGATACACTGCGAATTGATAAAAATCTTCCTGAATTGTACTGATGGTAACAGGTGTTTTAATTTCAAAGGAAAAGTGAAAACCATCCTCAACGGAAATATGTACGTGACACTTATGGTTAAAATTAATTGCATCAGCAAGGGACTTTGTTAGTGAACTACAGTCGAAGAGCCTGAACTGAAACAGAGCAAGGATAAGTGTTAACGTGATCATCGTGAAGGGGCTTTTGTGAATAAAAAATATTGACTCGTCAGTTGTACCCAAATTTGATCCGAAAGAATAAAGCCAGGTTTTTAAAACGCACCAGGTTTTTAAAACGGTTGAAAAATCTGTTCGTGATTACAAATCTTGGAAAAATTCACTAGCTCAGTAAAAGACAGTTGTTCACTAATCAATAACTTGAAGTCTTCCCAAACACAAAAGACCGAATGGCCATGATTCTGCCACAGTATTTTATGCTTGCACGGGGAATAAATTTCTCCCACCCTTTAAAACCCCCTTTAAAATTATTCGTTTTCACCTTCGTATGTCCTACTACTAAATAATGCACCACAGTTGGAAACATCAACTTAATAGGAATTGTAGCGGTCAATAGTATGTTACTAATGTCTTTGGTTTCTTGTTCTTGTAACTGAATTTATAGTTCTTTTCCTTTGACCCAGTTTAAGTATTGATTATAGGTTAATTTTATTTAGCAGTTCCTGCAAACCCTGCAACGCTGAAGTTTTATTTTTTTGACTGCTCTGCTTCTATGCTTCATGAAAAATAAACTAAACATACAATAACTGTGTACTTATGGATTTCGGGCTCCTAAGCATACTGTTGTTGATTCTACTGTCAGTTTTTCTTAGGTGAGGTAAAAAAGACGGCTTTCTCCTTTCAGCTAAGTATGCATTCCATCATACTCCCCAATATTTCCCCACCCCATAACTCTATTAAATATTGTCCGATTTGCTTAAAATCTTTTTTGAACTAACTTTTCATGTAAGCACACTCAATATCTTTCTTAAACTTATTAGTAGCAAAGCATGATTGGTTTGCTGATTGAAAAACTGATAAAAAGCCACGTTAAGCAGTGAATATTTGACACAAACAACTTTGATGCGAAGAACTTATTCCTGAGAAAACATTTCCTAGCTTTCGAATTTGCACAAAAATGTTCGCTGATCAACTAATTTACCTCTTCCACTAAACAACCGCCCATACAACAAATTACAAGTGATGTTCATCTAGTGTTTTATAAACCAATTAGAGAGAACTGGCTTGAAGAAACACCTTTACTTATTTGTCCTCACCGAATTCCCGTGTCCTGCATTTAAATAATTCACCTTGGTTGTCAATATTGATCTCACAATATTTGCAGTGCGAATAATTAATAAGCAACTTCATCGGGTTTGAATTCTTTTGTTACTGTGTTGATCAGTTGAGTGAGAGAAACTGGGATAAAATGTTGATTATTGGGTTATACAAAACAAACTAGCTCTGGCTTTAGTACTTGTGTTCCTAATCCTTACAGCGCAGCACTGCTATCTGTTTTCTTTGCATGTTTGTGTCTCATGGAGTTATCAAACATGTAGAAGTAGCAGTCTTGGGCATATTCCCTGGTATAATAATACCAATTTCTCTAAAATTACAAGACTAATTAAGATGACGATCAGCTGGGAATTTATAATTTCCTTCTTAACTTCCCAAAAAATAAATGTCCAATTCAATTCATTTTGGTGGAATGGTTAATTTGCACTGATGAGAGTAAACTACTCAGCAGAAAACTAAACACCAGAATTTACCAATTACAAACAATAAAGAGTTTGAACAGGATTGTAAACTATCCTGTAGTACCAACGTAATGAACATATAAATACCGTGCAGTCAACAATTAAAAACAACTCAATCAACCGAAATTATCTTCGCAAATACATCAAAAGGCAAATAAAAAATTGTTTCCATTTTAAGCTAAATATTATTCGCATTAATCGTTGTTTGAGGGATACAAGCAGATTCATTTCTCCAATTTTTTATTTATTTACTATACTCCTAAAGTTTCATTTGAGAAAAGTGACCTGAGTTATCTTCATACGGCAGAAGTGGAGCTATGGAGTCTTAAAATTCTGAAATGTGCGAATAAAATATTACAGGCTGCTTCGGACTGCACGGTAGCAGCCAAAAGACAAATAAAGTAGCATGGATTTCGTCTTGCGAAGCCTTATGCAGAATTTCTTTCTTACTTATTAAGATGCTACTGAAGTCGGTATACTTAACATCCCACAATTTTAGCACCTATCTTAATATTCCGTCACGATTGACGTAGTTACATTAATAATTTGTATTTAATTGCATTATTGCAACCTGAAAGAGAATACTCTCTTCTTAATAAGAATACTTGTGGCCAGTCCGTCACAGCTCACCATCACTTCCTTTCCACAAAAACAGCAGCTTCTGATTATGCTTCGTTATCACTTCGAGATAAGTCTCGATTTTACGTGCTCCAGTTAATTTTATCCTTCACAGCAATATCTTTGTTGTGTTCCTTCCTAAACTCCCAAGACCTGTCGAGATCCTCAAGTAGTCCACATAACCTTATGTAGAACTCCCTGATTACAGTGCTTTACCAAATTAATTAACAATAAAACAATAATATAATCTGCACAAAACTTTAAAATAATATATACATTAAAATATTAAGCACATGTGTAAAAGCATGTCATGGTCAATGTTGTTCGTAGAACGACAATATTTCTCTCGTGCTTTTTGAAACATACAAACCTTTGCAATAAGGAATCAAGTAATCACGAAGTAGCAAAGGAAATGGCTGTCATAGTCGCCTCGTAAACAACTTCCTCCGCCACCTGCCCTGCTGGGAGGCAACCAACCTCCTCAAACGTCTCTGCACTCACAACCCGTCCCTCCAGGAGCTTCTGTTTAGCCGCGGGATAACCAAAGTGGCCAGGAGATGTCGTCCTGGTCATTTCACCTCATCAAACAGTCGCTGCAACCTCAGAGGACTCATTCAATTTGTCCTGCATGTCAACAAAAAACCTTTCACCAATATATCGACAAACACATCGTGGTTTTTCGTGATGGCCGTGATTCTAAACAGTCGGCTCCACTTTTCATACGGCCACTCCCCTCGGGGATGGGCAAAGGTCAAACACTCATCCCCAAACTCACACAAGACATGCGTTTGTTCTTTGTAAATAAATTGAAAGCAAGCGTCAGGAGCAAACATGTTTGTGGGTTGTTGATGACTTTCGGAAACTTGGAGATATCAGTCTTCCAATTTGCATGGGAACTAAGCAATGCAATACACTAATGCACTGTATTTGTGTTTTGTTCCTAATATTTGCGAGGACTTTTGTTCTCCCCAAAAGTCAATTTTCGTTTAAGAATTACCGATAGTGCAGTGCTCGTGCACTCTTGAATCGGTTACAGAAAAAGAAACTGTTCAAGGGGAGATAAAAAACTAGAAAATTTTGGGAGAACTTTAACACTAAAACCTTATCGCGTTTGTAACCAAATTTCCACACCATGTAAGTATTCCTTTCAATATTGAATATTATGTTCTTACTGAGCCCATTGCGGTTTCTCTTCCTTTTAACCCTTTCAACCGGAAATAAAAGTTAGATGCACTGTCTTTATACATGGACAGTTAGAGCTTGCAGCTTCCCATTATACAGGAACCTCATAAGAAATACACTGCTTGTACTGTGGATCGAACTTTTCAATCAGATGCCCCTAGACGCGGACAATTTTTGAGAATTGGGTTGGGGTAAAAAACGATTCTAATGAAATAATATCAACTACTACAAGTCCTTTTGACAACATTTGTGATGTTTCGAAATTTGGTTTCCTTGATTTTTCATGTTAAACGTGAAATTCTGAAACAACCTGCGAATATCACAAAATTGAAAATACCGCATACCGTCCTTTGTTAATTTTGTATCTCAAGCAACGTTAATTTTTCGGATTCCTCACATACATGAACATTATAGAGTTATAAAAATTATCATTAGATGTAATGGTGTGTTCTTCATAATATGAAATTCTGGAAGTTGTGTCATCATTTCTGTTTACATCGCCAATAGTTTAAATGTTCGTATTTTGAAAAAATTTTGAAATTACGATAAAATTAACAAATTAAGGTGCATTTCAAAATCTTGAAAATTTATTACTGTGTACTCATTTTCCAAATACAAATAATTTGGAAAATTTTGAAAAAACATGGTTCGAAATTTCAGAAAAAATAATCAAAATTTTGAAAAGGTTCTTCAAAATTTTGAAGCATGAAGTTTTTCCAAATTTTGAAAAACAAGTCCAAATTACAAAATTTTATAATTTTTTGAAATTTCGAAAATACTGTTTTGAAATTTTGAAGTGTTAATATTTGTCAAAATTTTGAAGAATCAGTTTTTGAAATTATGTAATAAGATTGTTTTTAATTGTTCAAAAATTCTGTAAAACCAATTTTAGGAAATTCTAGCAACAAATTCATTGGCAGGAGTATTCAAAATTTGAAATCACATGATTATCAAAATTTTGAAAGTTTCCGAAATTTATACAAGCAGTTAAACGTTCTGAAATTTTCAAAATCGCTTAACGAAGACTCGTGTGCTTCGAGAAATCCCGTACTTTTAATTAAATCGCGAAAATCATCAATTGATGATGTTCCACGTGAGGACAAGTTTTGGAGTCGTCATCAATTGATGATCATCCACGTGGGGACTTATGATTTTTATAACATCAATTGATGATCATCCGCCTGTGCGCTCACTCCTTCACAATCATCAATGGATGTTCTTCCGCAGCTGGAGATGTGCTGGGAAAATCATCAATTGAGCCTCTTACGGTCCAAAGGGTTAATTCCATGACTAGCTATTTTTTATTAACGATTTTCTTTTATGTACTGTTCTATATTAAAATTTCTTTTATTTTCAGATCCTGAAGCTCAAGCTTTGAAATGCCCTAAACTAGGTAATTACCTCAGCTGACACTACTTAACATATTACCTATGAGGCCTTTTTAGTCGCAGGAGTTTCTTTCTACACACAATTAGCATTACAATTTGTCCATTAATTTCTTGTGGTGTAATTATTTTAATCGGCTTGTGGCTACAATAACCTTAACCCTACCAGTATGAAGGATGAATATAAAATTGCGTAACAAGCATCCACTTTGCTGATAAATAATTTGGAAATGTAAAAGAATATAAAATGGATCAAATAGATAAATTTGGTCGAAAACGAAGTGTGTACATGAGCAAAATTCTTTCCAACGATAATGGTCCGTTTCAGTTAAGTATATGCGTCATTACAGACCAGCTCATCGCTTGCGGGAGTATGCAGAAGCAATAGACTTCAGTTAGTCAGATCTGAGGAAGAAGTTGCATTAAAATATTCAACTACGAGAAACCAGGACTGACGGATAAGCAGCCTCACAATATAATCATGAAGCCAAGAAAATATTCAGAACAATATTCTATGCAAAATTTGTAGAAGAAAACTTCTGAACACATCTTACGGATTTTAATAAACAAAGCAATACACTTTACTTATTGTTGTTATTCGGTGCACAATACTAAAATTAAGTTATTGGAGCATAAAAACACAAATTTTACTAAATGGCCCAAATGTTAAAAGGAAAAAGCAAACTTTTACTTAAAATATTGTAATCAAAGATTATTTATAGCCCTTTCAAACGAACGTTTGATTACAGAAAGCCCAACTTTCACAAAATATTTCCAAGTGAACCGTTTGCAAAAGATAATTGTTCAAAGTTTCCTGGAGTGCGAGTGCCTAAAGTAAACTTCCATTGGTACCTTTCAACTAGACATGACAATGGTACGTTGCAGTCTTTTCATTTTGATTCCGTGACTAACTATCCACATTTAATAATCAATTCCTGTTGGTTACAGTTGTACACTAAATTTGCATTCAATTTAGCTTCTCAATATTTATAGTTTAATACCATAGATCTATATTAAACCTAGATACAGCTCTCCATGAATTAGACGTCCAGGTAATGGGGAGAAGGCGCCCCTACT
>JAQGBV010000734.1:0-22374 GCA_034698685.1 Isotomurus pseudopalustris
ATTTTGGTCATGGGAAAACGCTCTAATAGGACTACCTGTATAATGGTTGCTAAGTCTCTTATAATTTACGGCCTTGCATTTTTCTTTCTCAGCGTTTATAATTAAAGGGGATTAAACTTTAAAGGCCGCTGCTTGGCACTGCTCCTTCTCGGTGGAATTTTCTTCTGCATGAGCGTATAAGTTTCATTTTAATGAGTAAAAAAGTCTATGAGATTATTTTGGATCCATTTTAGTCACCCCTTCGTTTAATTGATGAGTTAGAGCTGCAAAGTCCCCATGCTAATGAGTTTTTATTACTCGAATGAATCAGGCAGGACGTAAAAGAGAGAACCTGGAATTCTAGGAAACGAAACTAATTGCAAGGACCATGTATTGCCTGCAATAATAAAAAGAATTTAATTTCTTTTCTTTCAAGCACGTATAGCAAACGAGTATCTACGCATCTTTGGATAGAGCAAGCATAAAATCGTATACTGGTGGGACAGAAACAGAATAGTTGGCACTGAAGTACAAATGAGGAAGAAATGGAATTTGGCTGCAGTTGATGTTTGACAATAAAGTTAGTATTTTTATTAAGATTCCAAGGGCTGCAAATGAAAACGTCTGAAATAGATTGAACAAAGAAGGAAAGTAAAATAATAGAAGTCTGTCTTCTGAAGTGTAGTTGTAATGTGAGAGTCCAATGAAACGGAGACGATGAGGCATGCCACTGCCACGAACAAAAGAAGGGAGTAGTTGAATGACTCACAAGTTTTTTCATTCTTATACTTTAAGACTATATGAAGAATTGTGTTCACATGAAGTATGTCATGAAGTCTTGCTTCCCTACATTTATTTTGAGCAATAATACTTTTAACAAGTAGACAGCACACACACACACACACATATGTAAAGGAACAAAGTCTCCAAAATGAGCAGTTCAAATAAGGACACAAAATAAGGATGAAAAAGTTACGCAAAAAGTGTTGTACGTACGACGTACACTTCCACTAGTGCGAGTTGCATCTTACACTCCAGAGAAAGTCTGGGAAAAATATAGAAACGCTTGTTTCATCTTATAAAACAATAGTGAATCTGGAATATACATATGGTGTAAGAATGATTGTACAATATCTGCTTTCATATGTATATCTTCGTGTTCTTCTCTTTTATTTCAATATATAGCAATGATTGGAAGTTCTTTCTCTTTAAGTGGAGAAAGTAGAATAAAATAAATAGGATTCGCTTTTTCGTGAAGTTTTGAGTTTTGGCTAATCAGGAATGCCAGACACGACTCAAGTCTGAAGAATAGATCCGTCCATTCATTTCATTTGCGAGAAGAATGTTACAGAGCAGAGAGATTTCTGTGTGAGAACAGACTCACAGACATACATACGTAGTGAGTTGCGTAATATATGGAATGATAGTAATGCTAGTGACTTTTCTAACCTTCGAGAAGAAACAAACCACCATCACTACCACTTCCTCCCTCGTTCCTCGCATAATGAGAATATCACTCAAGCGTTTTATGCAAATTGACTTATTTTCACCAACAAGACTTTCCTTTTGTTTTCCTCCTCTCTTGAGCATCACAGAGATAACAAGACTCATTTCACTAACGAAACATGCACATAGCGTGTTACGAACTTTCTCTCCAAGAAAAATATTCATAAATTTTCTTTTCCCATATGCAACAACATTTCCTCTGGCTTGGATGCTTTCATTAAAACCAACAGTGTTCTTTTTTGCTGTGTGTATCAGATTCAGATTTAACTGGGGAGTTGGAGTTCCTACATCAACTTTGTTGTATTTTTTCACCACCAGGAATAGAAACGAGAAATATATTTCCAAGTCATATACGAAAGTATTGGCAAGTTGTGGGAGTTGATGAGGTAGGCATTAGACAGAAATTGGAATCTCAGATTTTTTTCTTTTCGTAACCACCTATTACACTATTACTTGAGTTCCAACCACTCTAGTAAAAGGGTATGCTCTTGAATCTAAAGAGAAATCTACTCAAGTCTAATCACCATCTTCGGCTGCTACTCCAATACTGGAGTCGTTATCTCGTTCGAAATTTTATTGCTGCCATTGGGCATTGTTACAAAACTAAGAGAGCTTCTTAAATCCCAGAAGGCAAATAAGTGTAAGTGAACAGAGAATGAATAAGCTTCTTTTTCTCATTTTCTTCTGTAACGTACACCCGGTGCTGCTGCTCTGCTGTTACTACTTTTAGTATTAATACCTACGCTTTCTGGGTACCTAATTCCTAACTCGAGTAATTTTTCCAACGCCTTCAGTCTGTAGTTGTGCGTTTTCCTTTTTGTGTCCAAAGAATGAGTATAATACTTTGAGTGAAAGCCAGTATGGAAAGGAGAAAGTAAATAAAATTGGATTGCCAAGACTAACGGGCTCTGCTCATTTGAAACCTACTGTATTAAATTACAATTCCTTTTGAATACTCTTTGTATTGTTAGATATGTAAATGGAAATGAATGGGACTTACGCGCGAGTATTAATAGCACAGCACAGTACAGCTCGTATAGCATGGACACCCAAGCTGTTCTGTGCAGCACGTACATAATACCACTAAATAGGTGCATTTTCATAATAAGGGACCGAAGTGGCTGGGGATTACCTGAATTTCGAGAAACTTTTAGCCATTGTGGGATTTTCTGAATGAATAGAGACGAAAATGACCAGCGGATTAACCATAATATCTTTACTATTTACATACAAACTATACACAGAAAAGATTGTACTGTGTGCTCAGATTAAAAGTAAGCAGAGTGTTACAGTTGAAATAACAAAACCTGTAATATGATATTGATCCCAAACAATTCTTCGTAGTGTAGCCGTTTTCTTGAGTAACAATAATTATTATTGTTTTGTAATTCGCTAAGTCGCAAAAGCTGTTTTGAAATGAAAAGAAGAGGGACAGCTTTACTGTCAAAATTAACATAAAGACATCTAAATATAAGCATCAGATTATGTTGTGTGTGCATATGAATAGAAAGGATAAAGGAGCAGGGATCGTGACCCGGTAACAAAAAAACCCTGGATAACAAATGTAAAGTAAGTTGTTTACGCGTGCCCAGGTTTGCATCTCTCTCTACAAATAGTAAAGCTGTTTTTAAATGCAACCTGGGGACGCTCTGTATCTCATTGTATTAGAGGTGTTATGAATGAAGTAGCAAAGCTGAATCCATGAGAAGAAAAGTCATTTTAAGACTTTCCATAGAATAAAAAATTCCTGTTATTAAAACTTTACAGAAACTGCATTGATTGTACGTTTCAATACGAGCAGAAATAATTTTATTGCTTCCTTATTGATTAATTTCCAAAGTTCTATGATTTCCAACAAATCGATTAAGGATATTAATCAACAAAAGGATTAGATTTGACCACTTCTTGAGTCAAGATCAGTCTTTTCCATTTCAGTTCTTTTCCTTCGAAATTTTTTGTAACCAAAATTTCATCACCTTCTTCGACAAATGACACCTCTTGTCCCCAAAAGAATTGGCTAAGTTCACCCTCTAGTCGCATGTCATCTGGAGATCCACCTACCAAACTTGTCATTCCTCCCGAGAAGAGCCAGCGTTTACCTTCTTTGTCGACCTTTTTTATCCTGAAGCTGAGCGTATTGATAACATCAATCGAGACATTAAGAACATCATCCGTGTCAGCAGGTTTAGTAAATTTCAGAACGATGATTCTGTTCAGTGAATTATTTATGGTGCCTGATAAGTATGTCCATCGCCCATCCAACGGCTCCAAGCGTTTTTGAGGGGCTCGAACCAGGATTGGCAATGAATCTGTATGCAAAGCCATATTGTACCTTCACAAAATGTAGTAATCATGCAGACAGCAATAAGAAACTAAAATCAGTACTTACCTTTTACAAACTCAAGCTTCACAATCGAGTCAGCACTAACTGGGACTTTCACTACTGGAAAAATTTTGTCTTCCAGAGTATTTCTAGGTAGTTCGAAAGCTGCACCCAAAGGGACACCATTGACAGTAAAATATATCTGAATAGAATTCTCAGAGATATTTGAGGTTAGCAGGACTTCGTCTCCTTTCTGTAATGCTGGCCCATATTCATCCACCATAATACCTCGCCTTTCAAAGAATCCTTTTTGTCTGAAGAAAAAGCACAAATTGCAATAATTGAATGTTTCAACTTATGTATTCTTAACATTACGTTCTAGTGTAGATCATTGCATTTTGTCCATCGCTCAGTCTACCTCTTCCTTCATAAAACAATCCGAGGGCATACTTATCGAATTCCTTTTTATCTGTGATACCTAAGTCAATGGCAGACCCTTCGGCTATGGTGAACTTGAGGGTACTCAGTCCTGTTGGCAACTGCTCGTTATACAAGAGTCCATTCTTGAACAGCCCTGCATTTGGACCATCCTTGACAGGAGCTGATGTAATGCATTTCAAAACGTCTGTTCCACTTCCATCACAGTTAACGGAGCCCGAAAATTCGTCTTTCTTTAAAATCCAAGGTGAATCAGAAGACAAAACAGTCTGAGACGGTATTAGTAGAAGAACAGCGAACAGTATTGAACAAGTCATTGTGACTACGAATAACAAATATCCTAACCTTGAAGTGAAACCATATTTAAGGCTCTCTTATCAACCACCTAATTGCCTTATAGTTTCTGTGCGTGAGACACACTCTCAATAATTAAGGAAAGTAATTACTGGCTTACTTTATTAGTAGTCAAACCTAGTTCAGTTTGCTTAAGGACGTAAATACCCGAGATTTCATGAAGCGACTCGATTCACCTGACTTACGTAGTTTATTACCTAACGCAAAATATTGCATGCATTGTCTTCAATCTACAGAACATTAATTAGTGGTTGATTGCTTGAATAACAATAAATAATCATTGCATTTCCTTACCCAACGAGTCAAAGTGATAGTTTTATCTACAAATTATGATCTAGTTTACGTGCGATCCGATTTACCTGACACACATAGTTTTATTGCTGACGCAAAGTACATTGCACTGTCTTCAATCTACAGCATTTTAGAACATGAAGTAGTGGTTAATTGTTTGAATAACAATAATAAAATAGATGTCTTTGCACAAGTTAGTTTTGTCTAGTTAACGTAAGATTCGTTTAAAACGCGAGATGCCATTTATCGATCAATAGTTTCCAATTCAAGATGGCTGAAAGGAGGATTTCGAATTAGAAACACTTGCATGCATCAGCTAAGACCCATAATATAGCTTAGAAGGGTAAGTATATATACACTTCTGATGAAAACAGAGAGAGTACTATTGGGAACTAAAGCTTTGTTTCTGATGTGTGATCCCCTCATGTGTGTTGAAAGAGTAGGATGCGTTCATTTGCATAGATTAGCACTTCCAATGTCCTTCCTCGCTTAGCTAATTTTCCGCTTTCATCTTACCCAACCCTTAGTTTCCCTTTCCCCTCGCCCTCCGTTCGTAGTTCGTGTGCAGTACTGTGTGTGCTGATCATGACGTGGGAATTCATATCCTTTTTAATCACATCCTTCGGCCGTCTATTTAAACTAAGGGAATTATTTAAGGAGGGGGCGGAGAAGATAAAGAGATGAGAGTCTCCAAGTTCTTTTCGTTGTTCTTCATCTCTCCTAATTTAATGCCTCCAGTGACTGCCATTGAGACACCATCACTATCACCAACCCACCCAACCATACCCATTCATAAATATCACACAAACTGATTTCATTTCCCAGGAGCGACACCATAAAGCGAATAAATGACTCTCCTCTTCGTCTCCAACATTTCATGAGTAATTAAGAATTCACTGGTGTCTCCTCTGCAGACGAAGGAGTCACCATGACTGACTGACTGAGAAGGGCTTCTCCCTAAAATTCACTTGATGATGACGGTTGTTTTAGCTGGAACTCATTTTATGTTATTTCCAGCTAAGGATGAGAATCAAGATTGAGCATTCTTTTATTTTTAATAGCAGGAAATATTTGGCTGTGCTGTGTGTTCAGCTCAACTCATCTGCATCATTTCACACAGAAAATATTATATAGTCTATATTTGCTTGGCTAATAGCAGTCGTAACCCTGAGCTTGCTTTTCCGACTTAATGAATGGGGAAAGTCAGAACGAAAGCATAAATTTTACTAATTACGAGCATTGTTTGGAAAATGACAGTCATTTCACCAACAGACTGATTGTGTAGTTGTGCCTACCAGACAGAGAATGCTAAATAGCTAGGGTTGGATTTTATGATGCAGCTGGCACCAGCCTCGCGGTATTGATGCACGTCTGAGTTATTATATTTGTTAGGCTTGTCAATATTCTAGGAATACTAAAACAAGCATTTGTTGAAATGTACGTCTGTCTGTTCTTTTCAGAATTCCGAATGCAAATGCTCTATTGGAAGTTGGAATGGTAGAAGCCCAGAAGACGTGGACTATTGGACTATTGCAAATTGAAATGTGGAGAAAATAGGACACAGACTGGTTGTCTCTCTACTTCCCTATCACCTAGATCCTGGAAAGAGAAGCCTTGGAACAAAAATGTCTGATTGGATGTGAATGTGCTGGTGAATTTTAAGGGCGGCTGAGGCGGACATAAATAAATAATGTTCTTTGGACTAGTACATAATGTTCATTAACTGCATACGTTGGGGAAGTAAAGTTTTTTGTCGTGAAACAGGAATTCTAATCGATACAGTTTTCCTCAGAGAGACAAAGACATAGTATGTTCCATTAGAGGAAATTAAGGTAAAAGCATCGACGGAAGGGAAGTAGAGTGGTTAGAGGTCGGTTTCATTCCCTGCACACGGCAGTGGATTGGAGAGGAAGGAAACCCTTAACTCATCAATAATGTGCTCTCGTTTAGATAGAGAATTCGAAGTGGTCGTCGCTCAACAGCATCGAGATCATACATCTCTTCCAAGTCTGACCAGAGCAGTCGGGCAAAAAGTCTGCATTCTCAGCAACTGTGTGAAAATATTGCCATTGGAACTCACCTAATTGATGGGCCAAGCTAAATGGAAGTGCTATCATTTCCCTAAGACTTTTATCCTCAGTCTTTCTTTCCTTTCTCCCTCATCTCATTTCATTCCGAATTCTAATGCCAACCAGACTTAAGTCACGCAACCATTCATTCCAACCTGGCCCTCTGGACTTTCTAGACTTTTCCCTTCTTCCAATGATTCTCTCTGTCCATAACAAATATATAAAGATCTGCTCCAACTGCTGATAGCTACTCGCAACCTCGCAAGTCCAGTTTCTGTCGGATTCAATCTTAACTACCGAGAAAGTGTAATCAGCCTTTCTAAATATTTCACCAGAATTCCTCTCTCCTGATTGCATTAAAAAGGCCATCTTTCTGACCGAAACTAGAAAATTCAGTAGCAGATAAAACGAACTCTCTTTCCCTACGCTTCACTTTCACCCTTCGTAATTTCTTTACTCTATTAGCTAATGGATACCCCTCCACACACACATCTTCAGATCTTCACTGCACTACATTATGCTGGGCATCGCACAGACCTCCATTACTGTTTTATCTTTCAGGTCTCCCAACCAACGTCCACTAACACTAATTGGTTAATATTATTACCACCAACTATTACTCATTTTTATGCATTATAATTTTTTTAATAACATCTACGTAATCACAGATGAATATAAAATATAAGTATGCCTCAACATCTTCATTTTATCCAGAAGTTGTACATTACGACTTGCTGTAATAAACTTGGGATAATCTACATACCAAATCCGTTTAATCGTAAAGTTGTGATCTACTTTACCCGGAAACAGCAACAACCACACATTCCCGAAATGCTGTATGTAAAAGCAAAGGAGGGAGGTCTCATAAAGTGAAGATTGGGTCCAATACACCCAGGAAGGAATAACATTTTGTTATGTGTAAAGTGAATAGAGATGAATTCTGCTTAGGAGGAACACAGGGTAATAATAAGCACATAAAGGTTGGTTGACAAAAGAAGTCATCTTAAGGAGAGAGAGAGAGTGTGTGTCTGGGGCTGCAGGGTACGTAGGAATAGAATAAGGTCCGGGGAGGACAGGAGAAGCCCATTATTTCTTTCGGAAGATTAGTCCTGGAGGTGCTAGGCATGACGTCGTATTATGCATACAAATACCACCTCTAAAACACCTCCAGGTTTCTCACTTCCCACAGCCTAACTTTCATTTCCCATAATATAAAAACTTCTCCCTGGGATGAGAAAACTAGTTTCCCTTGCATAAAAAGTAGGAAGTAAGTGGTAAGTGGTAGTGGAAGCTGAAATGAACATGAGAACAACTTTGTTTCCTCACTCAGTCTCCACACACACACACACACACACACACTACTATTACAAAATTCTACTAGAAGACCATCACTATTACTTCTCTACTGCGAGTTCCCTTTCAGCCAGGGTGTGTGTATAATAATAACCAGGGAGTATTTCATTCCACACCAAAACACATCATACAATGGCTTGAAACCATAAATTTCTTCCACAAATTCATTCAGATTCAGACAGTGTTAAACCTCACGGAGTTCCTTCTCCCTTGGTTCTCATGAAAAGTTTTAAGAAATAAAACTGGAAATGAAATACTAAAGTTTCTCTCCTCGTATTTAATCATTGTTCTCTGTAAAAAGATGTACTTTCCTCAAATAAGAAAGGGAAGGAGGATAACTTATAATGTTATGCACAACTCTTTTCTCTTCTTTGGCTTTGAGTTTAATAATCCAACTAAAATGCATTTCAGACCCTTTTCTCCACGAATTTATAACTAATAAATGGCCATATCTATGTTTGTGTGTGTGTGTGCTCTTCGACCAACTACTATAAAACTGTCGACAGTGCAAACACCATGAAATATGGTAGGCGAAGATTTAAAACTCATAGAAGATGCTATACATTCACACACACATTTATTTTCTTTAATATGATGTTCTTTCCATTGGAGATCGAAAGCAATTCTTTACGGCTCGTGCATATGACGGAAATCGTACGAGTTCATGATGAATATTATCCTTGTTCGAAACAAAGGGCAGACCGAAATTTCTACTCGATGAGTAATCTGACATTTGAACAGAAGAATAAAGTATCTGAGATCGATGTAAACGGTAAACGGAGTAAACTGTGTCTAGTTAAACTTATAAAGGCTTTATAAAAATCACGTAATTCTAGATCCTGGTAATCATAATCATCTACAGGACAGTCAACTATAAATATTGACGATATTTAACTATGAAATAAAATTAATTCATTCCCTAAAAATAGTAGCAACTCTGCCACCTACATCCCATCGGCTCACTTTCAAGAAAATGATTTCTCCGCTTTCTCCGGGAGATGAAAAGAAAACTGCTCCGGTTTGAGAGAACTTCATCTTCTCGCTTTCTATCATCTTGTGATTGTGATGAACAAGAATCAACGATAGGTTGCTAAAGTAGGATTTAGATGTGTAGCTACACAAAAGACATTTGTTCATGCAAAATGAAATGTAATGAACAGCAAAGATTACTTCGACATAAATCTAATCACCATCAACTTAATATTATTGATACAGGAATTAAAAGTTTGTTTTACGGCTTGTGTATGAGTTTTGTCTTTCTTTTTGCCATACTAATACTAAGTCATAGAAAATATTATCAGATGAAGCTGATGCTGAATGCTGGCAACTGAGCTTAAGTACCACTCATTCCGTTCCGAAATTTTCACTTTTCCGTGCGGAAAAAATTAATAATGTACAACAGTTCCTGTCGTTCTCCTTCGACCTGCGTTCTCAAAAGAGGTCACAGTTTGTCAGTTTAAGGTCCGGCCTCCAAAGCGTCAAGATTTACTGCATTTTCCTTTCGATTGAAATCGATTGAAACACAAGACAAAGATTCTCACAGTACCCTGTTGCTGGTTTGCACGCGGGAAAAGTTTTCACTCGAATGTTTACGTTATTTTTTAGCATGAGGTAATACTAAAAGCACTTCATGAATTGAGCAGAGATCAACTTTAAAATCCTTTTGATCATTCGATTAAATTGGGACCTGTGAATCATAAATATATAAAATAGTGAAGTGTAAGTATATTTTGAGATATTAGTTGTGCTTACCTTTTAAGAATGGAACTCAAGAGTGCAGATAACCTTGAACTTACCAAGGCACCAGTACTTACCAAGAAAAAGAGAGAAGGAGGAACAAGACTTCAGTTGTACAATGCTCAACATAAAGTGGACCTTTTGAAATTGTTTACCAATGTTAGACGGTTTACCTTGGGTCTTCAGGATGGAGAATTTGAAAGACAAAAGGAAGGACAGGAAATGGAGTTCAGAGAGTCGGAAGATGAAGATGAATTGGAATCCGAAATCATCAAAGAAGAAGGTGCAGATGCCGAGGGAAAAGACACCAAAATGTTATCTTGCGGAACATGCGGTGTTAACTTTTTACTGTTGGCGGACCTAAGGAATCATTACAGACTAGATTGGCACCGATATAATCTGAAAAGAAAGCTGCATTGTCAGGAGAAAGTGACTGAGGGACAGTTTGATGATATGATGGGTGAGTTAACAATTTTATATATGTATATAGCTGACGTCTTTTATAATGTTGTATATGATTGAAATTGCCAACAGATGATCTTTCGAGCATTGATGGATCGGATTCTGAGGATCAAGAAAATACACCTTCCAATACTGCCTCATCAGATGCCGTTTCAAGATTAATGGACAAAGTTTCTAAGATTAATTTTGGTGAGGAATTGGAGCCTCAGCAGAAACTCAAGAAAGGTGAAGCGAAGGTGGCTAATTCCCCTAAACTGTACTTTGAAAATGAAAACGGAAATGTTTTCGGCATTTACAAGGCAGTCGCGGAATTAGGCATTGATAAAAGGGTACAATTTCAAAATGGCAATTTACTTATATTTAGTTAATTGAAAATGTGTGTAATTTAAAATGTGTCATGGGTGTGTTATTAGGTTATGCTGGAAGATAAGCAAGGAACTTTAACATTTGACTTCCGAAAGAGTATCGAAGGGCCAATAAATGTAGCAATCATTATGGCTAGTGGTGGACATTTTGCAGCATCTGTTTTTCATGGTACTGAAACGAAAATTAATACGTTGAAAGTTAGATTGGAGAATAATTTATATTCATTTTATTTTAATGTTGAGTTTTATTATTACGTTTGTTGCAGGTGGAGAAGTTGTAAGTCATAAAACATTTCACAGCTACACTGTAAGGGCAAAGCAAGGTGGGGGACAAAGTTCGAAAGACTCCAAAAGTGGAACTTCCCATCCAAAATCAGCTGGTGCTAGTTTGAGAAGGTACAATGAACAATCGTTTTCTCAGGTTAGCTATTATTTTTACAATGTGTTTATAAAATTTGCTTTTATTGTATGGTTGCTAATTTTCTGTTAATTTTTCTAGCATATTCAAGATTTGTTGAACTCGTGGGCTACGATGTTATCAAAGTGCCAGATAGTTTTCCACAGAGCAGCGGGTAGTAATGCAAATGTACTGTTTGGTGGAAAAATTCCCGTTTTACAACGCACAGACTCCAAACTACGAACTATTCCCTTTCCTACTAAACGACCTACATTTGCCGAAGTAAAGAGAGTACACTCTCTGCTTACAGTACTGCATGTTTATGGTAAAGTCAATTATTACCGTTTTTTACTCTCATCTATTAGTTCATTTCTGCAGCTGATGCTCTTTTGCAGACAATCGCGAGGGATTTTTATCTGAACACTTACAAGTATCAACAAAAAAGCAGCCCAGTCCTAAAAAAACTCAGAAGCCAAAGATAGATCGAGCCAAGTCGAGATCCCCGAAACGACGTGAAGATCCAGTAGAAGCTGCTCAAGATAGCAGTTCTGATGAAGATGTAGATTTGGTGGCTGTGGACGAAGAAATTGACCTGGGTGCTCTGAAGGTATTGGAAAGGATGATCAAGGATGTAGCTTTATAGTCAAATTAACAAAAAGTTACTGTATTCAACCTAACGATGCCTATTTTTATAAGGAATACGATGACTCATTAACACCAGCAGAACGAGAGTCGGGCAGAAAAAGGCGCAGCAGAGTTAAGAAACAGAAGCCTGAACAATTTCCAAAACCCTCGGGAGCTTTTGGAGAAATACTTGATGCCTTGTCTTCCGGAGATAAAATTCAGTCAGAAATTATAATCAATTCCCTAAGTCTTGAAGCAAATATTTCGACAGCGGATGAAAAAGAAACTTTTCTTCAAAATGTAAACCAAGTTGTCGATTTCAATAATTCGTCGTTTCTGCACCTGGCAGCGAAGAAGAACGCTGTTGATATCGTGTGGTATGTCTTTTAGCATGCATACCGTTGTAATAGTCACAATTGGAAATAGTCATCTAACAATGCAATTTTTCAGGGCTCTTCTTGAGAATGGTTGTGATCCATGTGCTCGAGACAAAAACGGAAAGCTACCTTATAATTATGCGGAAAGTAAAGAGTGTCGAGCCATTTTTCGAAAATTCATGGGTACTTACCCAGAAAAGTATGATTATAAGCAGGTAACTGGAGAATTGGTTTCTATTATGTAAATAGAGCTTGTAAGTTGTATGAGCTGTGTAAATAATGTATGCGTTCACTGCGTTTGTAAGGCTCAAGTCCCTGCTCCTATCACAGAAGAAATTGAAGCGGAAAAAGCAGAGAAGAAAAGATTGTTGAATAAGCTAAAACGAGAGAAAGAAAAACTGAAAAAGCAAGAAAAAATGGAAAAGGAGAAGGAAATTAATGAAAAGCAACGATATTTAAATTTGAGCGACAGGGAAAAAGTAAGATGATTTGAGCTACATATGCGCTGATGGCATTTATTGCAAAACATGCACGTACAGTATTTTCTGAACGACTACTTATTTTCTAGAGAGCTTTGGCTGCCGAGCAAAGGATTCTTGCACAATGCAAGCGCACTGGAGAGGCCAGTCCTGTACTTGTTCGATGCTTCGAATGTGCATGTGATATGACTGGAAAAGTTCCATTCGAATATAACCAGAATATATTCTGTACCACAAAGTGCCTAGCAGTTCACAGAAAAAAGTTTCCTACTCCTCTAACCGTGTAATCAATTTGTTTCACGTATATATTTTATCTGCATCAATTAAATTGGTTTCAGAACAAGTCAAACTATGCTTCGCGTGATTTTTTGAATTTTTGGTTTCCTGAATAGGATATGTCACATTGTCACTACATGTCATAAAATTCAGGTACACCAAACATTGCCAACAACGTGTTGATGACATAAGTAGTAAGCTTAATTAGGTTCATTCATCGACTTTCTACGTAATCAAATAAGAACGAAAAATATATTATATATTATTAAGATGCAAGCCCTACTATAATATTGTCTGTATCATAGGCTCTGCAGCCGAACTGATACGCGAAACACATAATATGCTCGTATAAGCAGTTCGGAGATTTGGTTACGCTCTATCAAGTGTTGGTAGAATCTATTTTTGCCTCTGATGACCTTGCAATTACACGTAACGCATCTTCTTGTGTCTCATTCATTTGAATCACAGTCAGCTTTAACAGATTGGCAAGCTCACTAGAACTCGCCCAGCTCTTTAAGCACATATCAGTCTGGTAGCGTGCAAATATTTATTCAGTCATTCTACCCATCCAAGTTTAATTTGACAGCTCTAATGAACAAATTCACCATCAAGAATGGTTCTCTAATCCCAATACTATAATTGGCAATAACCACATACCAATACTGGGTGAGCAGCAAAGCTATTGTTGATTGTAATTGTAAACGCAAGTAGGATCTTTTACATATTACATTTTTAATTAGCACCATTTTTGGGAGCAACCTTCCAGTTAGTCAACAGTTTTTATTCCATTTAACAGGTGTGCTTAAAGGTACAAATAGATTCTCGTATATTACGTACAAATGCTCATTGCTCTCATCTCGCAGGTGTTTACTATACTAGATACATAAATGACGCATACCAAAAATTCTCTTCATTATTACAGGGAGCAATTTTTGAGGATGAATAAAATACTGAAGAATGAACCTCGCATTTAAAATCTGCATATAAATATAATAGTATGCGGCTGTATAAGTATAAATCTATTGTACCGAAAACTTGCCTGTGTGAATCGATTCAGGAATCTACATAAACGATTTGTATTAATCATGGAATTCAAGTTGGTTATGGTGATTAAGTACAATGCGTATATCATGCGCAAGTTGACTTTTATGAGAGCCCCTGCCTTTTAATTAAAACTTCTCATTGTCTACCAAATGTTTAATTGGCATAAATCGTGTAGATTAAGTGAAATCTATTCACTCAAAAGGATCACTTTACATTTGTAGACTTGGAGAGAAGACTTAAATTAAATTCATCCTTCTTCTTGACAAAACCTTCATTGCCATATGCTGCCTATGGTGTCTGAAAATCCTTTTCAATGAGTCTCTTCAGACATTCATACCTACTTCATTCAATAATAAACGAAAGCAGAAACAAGTGGTTTTGTCTGTGCACCGTGAGCATCCAGAACAATAAATCAGAGGCTGAGAAAAGAATATCTCCATCTGTGTCCAGCGAAATCTGCTGAATCTTTGAAAATGTGTTTGTGTGGGTACAACTTCCTATCGTTTGCCATGTACCCACACTTACACACTCATTCTACTTGCAGGTTATGGAATTCAATGACGAAAGACTTATTAAAAGACTTTCAACCTAAAAGCACAAAGCTTGAAGATAATTTACATTTTAATGCAGGACAAGAAAGATACGGAGGCTCAATTTACACAGGATTAGTTAACAAACTAAGAAGTTAAGTATTAAAGTAAATCTAGATGTGTTGGAGTCTAGAGATGATGATAATGTTGAATAATATTATTTATTGCAATCTGTAACAAGTTCTTTGCAAAACTGTGAAATACAACCAAGTTCTCTTCATTTTACAGCCTTTTCTATTTTCAGAGATTCTGTGCAGGGAACTTCTTATCCTTAGTAATCCTTAGTTTGTATATTTTGCAAGAAGTTTGCATTTTGCAAGTTTAGAAGGGGGTTTATTTCAACGATATCACTTTTATATTCCCGTCACCCCAATCCTGTCATGTAACTATTAACACTCCTATTTTCTTGCATATGCTTTTGCTTCAGTGAGTCATATTGAGTAATATGCTTAGATAGACAGCACAGTTAGAATACGGAGCTAAGACGTAATATTCCCAATCTCAATGTTCATGTGTCCCATCTCTGCTCTGCTGTACAAGCATACGCACTTTGTATCTCGAAAGTATTTTTATGTCTTGTGAGAAAACAGATTGATATTAATATTCATCTTGTGAATACTTCGTGTACAATCTGAAGCTGTGAATGTGTATGTGTGTGATACAGATTCAGTTGGGGTCTTTATTATTTAACTAAACTACATGATCATCTCTCTAATATTATGCTTATGCTACCTAGTTAAGTTCCTTCCAAGGATAATGCAGAGCTCTGTTATTTAGAGGAGGCTGAGGAGAGCGTTTGGCAATGTGACTCACACAGTCCCAGTTCAATCAGTTCTTTCTTATAGAGATGGATATGCTACTGGGTAAATGATGCTAGCTGAGTATGATGTGATTTCCTCATCCAAAATCCACATGTAACTCATTTTAGACCAGAGATACATTTACAGATCATACCAGTAGCTGGCTCATAATATTTTTTTACTACAAAACAAACTTTGTTCTCCTACGTGTGAGTCGACATTTGTCTGAATTTGATTCTCATCTTACAACTAGCTGAATTTCTATTTCTTACGTGAATTTATTTGAGCACAAATGTGTGGTATAGAAATAATACATTGGACTTTAATTCAGTGAACTTGGAAGTTGGTGATAAAAAGTATCAAGAAGGAGAGAACTCTTCTTCTGTCACTTCACTTCTGTGAGTCCAAAAGTGTTGAACAGTTGTTAATAGTTGACTTTTGGGGAAAGAAATAGCTAATCTTGTAGTCTTGAAGAACTTGTAATGAGAATAAAGGCACGTCATTCATGAAAGTTGGAAAGGAGGGTATTTTGCGAAAAGGAGAATGTGCGAGCTGATTCGAGAGTAACTTGTTGGGCAAGTGTGGAGAAGTCTCAACTCGAAACGAGTAGTTTCGAACTGAAACAGGCCTACTTGAGGTTGAGACGACAAGATATCGGTTTGGAGTTGGACTTTTCGAGGAGGAATAGTTGGAGAGTTACTTTTCGAATGAATGTTGTCTTGTCTCACAGTTGAGTCCGTGACTCTGAAGTTGATGGACTCATCTGTGCTCCACTCCTCTACCATTCTTTACACACGTTCCTCCACTTCTTCGTTTAACATGGGCTGACAGTTATTCCAAAAGAGTCCAGAGAATACTATACAACAGACTCACATAATATTATTTGCCACATGAAAGACACAAACTATATAGCTGCTCTCAATTTTCATCTTAAATTAATGCTGTCTTTCTGTGTTCGTCAAAGTTGAGAAGTCAGAGCAAAAGCCTCAACAAACCTACGTTGAGGTGAAGAATTTCAGAAACATTGTTTTATTCGCCGGTTTACTGTCGTAAAGGAATATTTTACTTGCATTCCCTGGAAATATTTTATTGAGTCAAGGACTTAGGACGCATGGAAGATAAATCTCACGTTCTTTGAATTCTTTGATGATGATGTTCATTTGAAGATGCCTTCTTGATTGGGACTTTCTTCACCTGAGGATCGTGTATATCGGGACACAACACAATGTGTTCGAGAGATTGGACAAAAAGATGTACCGTTTCGTGAAGAACCAAACTACAAAAAACACGGAGGAAGCTTTATTTGCTACTTGAAAATCTTTTCAAAGAGCAAAGTGGGACGGAAGTGGATTAGCAAATGGAATTCTACAACAAGACTTCTTTTTCCTTGGATTTGAAAGATCCTCTTAAGAGATTTACTCTTTGATCTGTTTACTTGTTATTTTACTTATCACAGCATCACACAAACTGTCACATACAAAGATGCTTGGAACACCATCCGGAGTTTTTGTATTGTCCGTGATTTTCTGAGCGATTGGACTATGGAATTCTGGAATGCAGATTAAATAAAAGTAGATTGGAGAAAGTATTTGTGTCAAAGCAAATCTGGAAAAAAGGAAAGGAATTCAAATTTAATCCACAGACATTTTATCGAATGAACGAGAAAAATGTCATTTCGGACAGTGAATGGAAGAAAAATGACGCAACTTGAGGGACTTGAGACTTCCTCGTACTTAATATTTACGGAAGAATAATTTGCGAATGAATTCTGAGTAAAAATTGCTGTTCAATTCTTAACGACTCACTAAGTGGTGTGTGTTGCTGAATGTGTCTCAAAATGAAGTTTGCTGTACGTGCAGGAGTTTTCTGTTAGTGAGCAAAAAGTAATAAAGCTTTGAGACACTCGTACAAAAGTAGTAAAACCTGAGAGGACCTGTACACACCTCCATTCTTCGAGTTTTGAGTTATCACTTGAGGGTAATTCACTGCGAGAAGAGTGTTTACCACGCCTGCTAATTAGTCTGTGCTTTGTGAGACACAACCATGTGTATTTGTGCAAAACTTGATGATTTGTAACTTATTTCGTAGCAGATTATGTTCTTAAAAGATACAGAAATTCGCAACAACACATTTGGACTCCTGTCAGATAACAGTAAGACACTGGGAAGAAACATTCATGTGGATAAGATTTATTAACTTTGCGCCTCTTTGGCTTCAGGATTCTTATTCAACTTTATCGACTTATGTGCTAGGCACCTCAGTTTACTCAAAGTGTGTGTAAACACATTTCAATATTCCATCTATTCAGTGGAGCACACACGGAATTTCAAAAGTTAAAACTGTTATTATATAGCTCCCAGCTTCACACACTGCCTTTTGGACAGGTAACAATTTTCATTATTTATTTTGCTTCTTAAATATTTTGACGTGACACAAGTTCATAGTACCCAGATCCAATAAGTAGTTTTGTTGTGCCTTGTGAGCTTAGTCACAATTACTATTAAGCTTTAGTAATATAGGCATAATAATAATATGTTTCGGTTTTATAATGTGGGATGGGCGATAACACGATAGTAATCTATCAAACAAAGTGTCTAAGGTTCAGTTTTAGATTAAGATGCGGTCATTCTGTAATATATTGTTTCGTGGTTTAACATCCGATAGAAGACCACTGCCACAATGTTAATTATTCATTCCAGTTTTCTATATTCCGATTCCGAGGTAGCCGATTGTGCATTCAACAGTGGATCACTGTTGTCCATAAAAGGATGATCTAACCAAATTACGCTCTAACATCATTATTACCTTCAATGACAGTGCTTGGAAATGAATGGCTTTTCTGCACGAAACCAAAATACCAATATTATTATACACTTGACACTCGAAAAAGCCACATATTGTACTATATATCTCTACGTTACTACTGACCCTATACTATCAATTGTAGTCGGACAGTTTTACTATTTTTCTCCGTCAGCCTGCTTCTTCACACTCAAAATGCTTATTATTTTCAACCTGCGGTGCATGAAAAATAGTAATTAATTAATCCATATGAAAATAGAAGTCTTCATTGTTCGCCGGTATAAAATAGGATTAGGAATATTGATAACCATCTTTCAGCATTGAAAGCATGGCTGTTGTCCAGAACAAGGAACAAGTTGTGCATCGAAGCTGAAACATTCTCTCCACATTTACTTCACATCCACTTCAAGTTAGGCAGAGAAGAAGATCATCTTTCCCTCCCACAACTGATCTCTTGATAGTATAAAGACTTCGAGTATCGCAAACAACTGACCTTGTACTGAAAACTCAGATTATTCTCTGTCATGATGCGTTCAACAAATGTCACGGTTGCGACCCAAATAGTTCCGACTTGTTTCAAGTTCAATATGAATCTGAAATTCAAATTATTATAATTCTCTCTGCAAAGTCAAAGTCAAGCGAAAGATCTTGTGCAAGTGTAACACACTCCAAGAATACATTTACTCCTTGAGACAACCAGATCTTCTTGACGAGGTACATAGCATTACTAATGTACTACACACACACTCTGCTTTTTGCACTTGATGGCTAAGTTATTTTGATTGTAACTCTTGCTTTCCTTAGTGCACAGTGCACACATAAGAATACGAATATTTTAGTCAAGTAGTAATCCTTTACATAGAAATAATGAAGTTTCGTCCAGAAGTACACTCGTACATTTTATCACATATATCATCGTTTTGATGAGCACTCCACATCCAAATCTCCACGAATCCAGATTAGTTCTGTACAATGTAAACAACCTGTGTAGGCTTTCAAGAATATTGGATGGTTAAATCAAAAACCCTGACGAGAGACACAGGATGTTATGTCTGATCATATAGGTAGATTAGGAGCCTACTCTGAAATATCTGCCGAGGAGCTGGGAGATCATTAGAGCTCAGAGATCATTATATGTGAAGCACTTTTTCGCGTTGGGTAAAAATGTGCCTAGTCTATAAAAAACAATGGCCAAGGAAGGTTGCTCATAGCTTGCGAATTGATGAATACTTGTTCATTATTATAATAAAGAGTATACTAAATGTGTGTATACCTTAGGCAGATAAACTTACACTACGAGAACATTTTAGTCTTAACCGTCTCGTCGGTTCTTTTAAGTGGCTGGTCCAGCAGTGCAGATTTAATTCCTTAGAAGAAAGCAAGTAATAAGCGCTTAATGACAGAGGTACACACAAAGTAGGGAGAGAATGGTACTATGCAATAATTTTTCCTTCTGGTGCTTTCATTTCGTATGCATAAAGCACACGTAATTAGAGGTTCCGTGCAAAAACTAACCTGTGTAATTTTACTTATGTAAGTACAACTGCACACACTAAAACATTGTATACGAGCACCGTCAGCCGTGCTACATGTGTAGCTATGAGAGGCAATTTGCATGCACATCCCTATTTGCATGTAGATTGAGGTGATATAGTTTCAGTTTCCAGCTTCTTTATGTTGCGCAGGTTAATGGGTGTCGTGGGTGTAAAATAAGCGAAAACGGAGATACACGGTGGAATGGTTTTGCACTTTTGTTGTCCGTACAACACGCAGCGGTGGAATAAATTGAGTTTTAATAGATCCTTATGACCATGTTTAGCATGTTGCTTCAAATTCATTTCTCAAGTACAAATCTCAATTGTTTTTCAATTCTGTAAAAGCTATTTATTTACGACCTGCGTGAACCATCAAGAGTGGGATATCCTTATGGCTTTCTGTTTTATAGTAAAGTTCTTCCACACCTTTTCGACTTTTACATGTTTGGAGGGGGTGAGACTCTAAATTCAAAAGAATGACGCACACGAGATCAGTTTGAAACCGTTTGTTTGAGGATTTCCATCTTGTCAGAGTATTTTAACATTCTAACTTTCAAACTATTAAAAAGGTGGTTGGAATTTTATTCAAAGATTTATTACCTGTCATACACATGTGTATCGATTCATCGAAGCATTTCAGTATTTAAATATAAAAAGTATACTACACACCTGTTAATACAATGAGAAAGATGCAATTAGGTGTTCTCGTTCTGTTTGATGGCCTTTGGTTCGAAATGGGCTGCCAATGGAGAACAAAAAGTAGTTTGTGGGCATAAAACTGAGAGATGAGACATCCGAGGTTTTCAATCAGAGTGATTTCACTCGTTTATGTCATCCGACATTAATTATTTGCAATTTAAAAGTCAAGCTGAGCCGAAACTCACGTCAATCAAAGTTGGGCTATCCAGCAGGTTTTTTAATTAGAAAGGATGGGATGAAGTATTTTCGTAATGACTAATAAATACAGACACTCGGGGATTTCAAAGAGTAGTTCCCGTCTTTAAGTAGCTCATCGCTATTCATTATACCTTTTGTTGTTCTAAGCACTCATTTAAACTTGTTGGGCTCATCTCTTCTTTGTGTCGTTGTATGTGAAACGTCCCCTCTGCTCTGGAATGATAATTATTTCCTCTCTTTCGTGTTGGCATCACTTGCCTGCCTTGCATAGTAAGAATTCGTTGCCCTTTAAATTCGACAGAGCATGAGTTGACTTTACTTAAACTTTCGGTGGTGGGAAGGAATTATTCCAAACACATTTAAGCACCTGCTGAGACTGAGTGATGTCCTGTAATAAATCAATACTTTGTTCTCTGGGCTGCGAGTCTGTAGTTGGGAATCTGAGAGAAGATATTTTTGTACGTAGCAGTACAAAGCATGATTAGGAATGAATGATGATGAGGCTTTGGATTGAGGAAGGTTGGATTCGAAGTTTGATTACTTAAGCGTCGTACGAAATGAGGAAGGATGACTTTACGAGGCTTTTCAGCGACCTAAATGTTTCCTTTTATAAGCATCAGACCAATCATGAAAATCTTCATGCATCATTAAATAACTCATCGTTTAGACAAACTACAAACAAAGTAAACTTGGTTCCCTCAGGAAAACTTCAGCATTGAAAGGTGGATGGGTGGACACAATTTATGGATTAGGAACGTCAAATAATACGACTAGTTGCCAATAAAGTTAAATGGTCTTTGAAGAATGGGACCGGGTTTTCTATTCGAATTGGAGACTTTTGTTTGGGTATGTAGGTTATGAATTCGTAGACCACTAATGGACTGCGACAAATAAGAAAATAATAAAAGTTTTCAAGTGGTTTAATTTACCTCATGGAGTTCTTGCGTCAGTACAGCTTTAAATGCATGCAAACAACCTTCGGTTCAACTTGCTGCAAATAACTTCCAAGTATTTTCAACTATTTTCCACCATGGACTCAAAGTTTTGAAGAAATTTTGGAAAATAAAGATTTGCAGACAATTTCAGCGTAAAATACGTGGAGTAAATAAACTCTTCGTATTTAAGGGATCTCACTGAAACGTCAAGTCCGAGAATTAAATGTTATTATTTCTAAGCAAGCTCTTCTTATTTACCATAAATAACATCTTGATTCACATCATCTGGACAGTTGGGTAATTATTTTGAAGTTCATTCATGGTACCCCTGCCTGCAAAAAAATTATAATCGGGTGTGCTGCTGAAGGAACTTCATTATTCAGGTAGAAATGAAGGAATCAAGTTATCAAGTATCCATTACACTGACAACGAGTATGTGTATATATCACTCCACTCCACACGCTATATGCAAAGTGCACTCAGTAATTCTGTTGATTCAAAAAGTATCCTTCAATATCATATTTCAAGTGTCATGATGTTACTAATCATTCAACTTTCTTGAGTATCAAAAACTTTTTATCATTTTATTATGCAATAAAAAGTCTTTTTATGTTGTAGCTATTACAATTAATTAAAGCAGAATAGCTTGTGGCTCTTATAACTTATTATGATATCATCAAAGTTGATTCAGAATTTACATAAGATGGGGATTAGTTTAACTAGAACCACAACATTCGGAAA
>JAQGBV010000735.1:0-22360 GCA_034698685.1 Isotomurus pseudopalustris
GCTTGTCGGTGGACGCTGGAGTACCAGAGGGGCACCGTGAGAACCACCGTCTCCCAACTTCCATTCAGCCGCTTCTCCACTCCCCTCTTTACCTTCGACAACATGTGTCCCATCAACAATTCTTTCCTTGCTTGCTGGAGACCAGCAAAACTGTATCCGTACGTAAAATTTGGCTTCTCGTGCTCCAAAATGATTTGGCTCATTGAGAATTTCCACTTCAAGTCACTTCGGGCTCTTTTTGTAACTTCACTTCCAACGAGAATCTCGTCTTCCTTTGATAACGCAACGATGCTTGGAGTAGCTTCCTCGTCCCATTCATTCTTCAGGAGCTGGAACTGCTTCGTTGCTGGGTCCATCCATCCCACACGAATAAAGCGAAGTCCAAATTCTATCGCTATTGGCTTGAGTACTGTCAACGTCAACTCATTTTGCTGAAAAGACTCCTTGGGCGTGGAAGAAAGAGGTCTAGTACAGTCCGTCTTGTCTTCTTCTGTCGTTGATTCTGGAGTAGATGGGGTCTCTTGAACCTGTGGCTTTTGTTTCGATAACTTATCTACTTTCAGATTTAGGCAGGTTTTTAGCATCCGAATATTCGATTCAACTTCGACCTCAGTCAGGTGCTTTTCTGCAAGCGAGTTATCGGGTGAACTGGTAGTCTGAGAATCATCAATTTTAGCTTGAGAAGGCAGTTTTCCTGACTTGAAAGCAATTTTGCTACTCCCAGAAACATTCTTCGACCATTCAGGAAAGCCAACCGGGTTCGAAGTTTCATCACAGTAAGTGTCATACGCCTGTTTCATTAGATTGTTGTAGCATTGAAGTACGCCGTCATTATTCTGAGTCATTGCTGCAATCAGAGTCTTTTCATGCGCCTTAATGACCTTATTCATTGCCACAAATACATCGAAGATCTGTTTGATTCCATCGGTAAGTTGAACGGAGAAGAAGGATGAGCTGGTCTCCAGCTTGACTTGTGCATCCGCCTGGGCTCGTTCGTGGAACTCACGAAGCTGCTTGGAGGACATAAATCTGTGGGTTTCGAAACTGTGAGCTACAGCTCGTCGATAATCTGTTAACGCCTCTTCTAGAATGTTCATTGAGGTACGAAAATTCTTCGTATCTTCTTCCAGCATCGTGTGGATCAGTTCTAATGGTTTGAGCTTGATCGTTCGTGCATGTTTGTTTAGGACAGCAGAAGAGATTTTGTCAGGTTTTGATGTAGTCCCCCAGTTGACGATTTGTCGAACAGACTCCTCCGTTGCATCCTGTAGCTTCTGGTTGAGTGAATCCAAACAAAATTTGTAATCTTTCTGGCTTGATTGAAGACTAAGATTGAAATCATCGTTTGCTTGCTGAATGGAGTTGAAAATGTGGGATCGAAATTGGAATTTAGGCCCTTTATGTCCTTGTCGAATCTTGTCTTCGATTTCTCGAAAGCATTGGTCCGATAACTCGTCGAATTTAGTTTCGACAAGAGGAGTTGACGTCGAAGCATAAATGTTGATAGTTTTAGCGAAGTCATCGAGATCGTTTCTGTACTTTGTCAGGAGGTTCTCTACTGATTGCTGGACGCTTGTTTCTTGGGTTGTGTTCACATTCTCGTTCTGTCTGTTCCCGTTCTTGCTTGGTTTTTTGTTCACTTTGGATTTGGAATTAGCAGAAGGTGGCTCATGACCGGGATCCATTATCGATCGTCTGAGGGCCGAGGAAAAGTATTTTTTGATGGTTTATTGCGATAATTTTATTAAAAAATACTGATATTTTAGACAAAGTTGCTATATTTTAGGCACGAAGATAGAGATTTCAGAAGTTTCTGTGAGCAACCCTACAGATTGGTAATCGATATTCCTATTATTTGCAGCAAGGCCGTGGAAACTTCGTTGAATCGTCGATTCAACGAAGTTTCCATGGCCTTGATTTGCAGCGTCTGTGATTTATTCAAAAGTTTATTTTCCTTCTTCGTGCACCTCACCGTGGAGGAGTGTCGAGTTGCAGAGTATGAACGAATCTTATTTGTAAAATAAGAAACTAGTGTATAAGTTAATTTATGTATTTAATTTTAATTTCTCTATTTCGCCTTTCATGGAAATTACAGCGTTTCCAGTCATGAGATATTTCAAATCATTTTAATGGAGTGCCTTGCGGGGCTTGTTAATCCTTTCTGCCTCGATCTCGTTATGGAGCGTTGTGACATAACTGTAATGATTCACAAGACCTTCCATTTCTTCCAGTTCGAACTTTAGACATGTGCAAACCTCAGAAAGAATTGTGGCATGGTGCCTCTCGAATTCTTGGGAATCCATCGTTCCTCCAGCTTTCTTCAGACAGTCTTCCATTTTGTTGGTGTATGTCTGTTTGTGATCATTAAACGCCTGACTGACAGAACTGAGCAGGGTGTCACCTTTCCGTTTGTTTTGCTGTTGAAATTTTTCGACGAGAGGGTTCAATTGAACACGAATCAGGCTTCTGTAAGTTGTGAAGTCCATGCCCAAGTCGGGGTGAAAATTGAAAGCCAATTTGAAGGCAATGCAGATTTGATCTACGACATCTTCGTGAAGTTGCTTCAGTTGCGAAGGGGTCCACAGAGTAGCTTTTGTGAATTCCTTCATCATGTCATTGTAGAAGTTCTTAACCCTCAAGTCATTCTGTACAATGTGTAACACCAAGTTGTGTTCCATCCCGGTAATTTGTTGATTAGTTGAAGTAAATGCATTGTACATCAGTTTGATTCCGTTAGCAAACTATACACGAAAGAAAGACGAATCGGACTTCAGCTTGGCTTGTGCATCTTTGTGTGCTTGTAGATGGAAGTCCGTAAGGAGCTTATCGGACACGCACCTGTACATCTCTAGGTGCTTAACCATTTGTCTTCGGTACATCATCAGTGCTTCCTCTAGGAAAGTCATGGCCCACAAGAATTCCTGCGTGTCCTCTTTCAACATCTTCAGAATCAAATCACTTGGTTGCTGTGTCACGGTATACATATGGCTTCTTAGCACTTCGTGGTATATTGAACTCGGATTTGATCCGTTTTGCCCACTGACTATTACGCTTGTCATTCTTGTAGTACTGACCTCCAGCTTGTCATTTAAAGATTTCAAACATGATTCGTACCCTTCTCGGGCTGATTGAAGCCTATGAGTGATATCGTCGTTGAATTTGAGAATGGAGTTGAAAATCTGTTCAGAGAATTGACAACTTAATTCAGAGTTTTCTCCCTCTGGACAAATTCCTTGGAGTATTTCTTGACAGCAAAGATTTCCCAACTCTCCAAGTTTCTTTTCGACGTCCTGAATCGATTGTGGTGCATACATGTTATTTTTTTACCAACTCCTCAAGGTCCTTGCGGTAAAGTTTGAGACGTTTATGTATATTATCGTTTATTTCCGCTGCCTGGTCAGTGTCCATAGGGTCAGAATTGAGTTCTTCTTTTCGATTATTCAGACTTCCACATTCTACGGGTTTCGGATAAGACGGAGTGCAGTTGGGCCTGTTGGGGACAATTTTAATGCCATCAGGTTTAAGTACAGTAGAACATTCAGAAAAGTCAACCCGATCTAATGCTTCAGTGCAGTAAGAGTCGAACGTTTGTTTCATTAGATTTTTGTAGGAATGAAGGATTCGTAAATCACTCTCAGACATTTCGGTAATCAGCTTCTTTTCGTGTGCTTTGATGAGGTTATTCATTGCAACAAATACTTCGAAGGTCTGTTCCATAGGTAAGTTGAACGGAGAACAAGGACGAGCTGGTCTTCAGCTTGGCTTGTGCATCCGTCTGGGCTCTTTCGTGGAAATCGCGAAGCTGCTGGGAAGACATAAATCTGTGGGTTTCGAATCCTTGAGTCACAGCTCTTCGGTAATCTGACAACGCCTCCTCCACAAGATCCATTAAGGCACGGAAATTCTTCGTATCTGCTTCCAACATCGTCTGAATCAGTTCTGTTGGTTTGAGCTTGATCGTTCGTGCTTAGGACAGCAGAAGAGATTTTGTCAGGTTTTGATGAAGTCCCCCAGTTGACGATTTGTCGAATCGACTCCTCCGTTGCATCCTTTCAGTTCAGCTTTTGGTTGAGAGAATCCAAACAGGAACTATAGATAATCTTTCTGACTTGACTGAATACTTCGATTGAAATCATTGTTAGCTTGTTGAATGGAGTTAACAATATGGGATCGTAATTCGAATTTAGGCCCCTTCTGTCCTTGACGAATTTCGTCTTCAATTTCTCGAAAACTTTGGACCGACAGCTCCTCGAGTTTGCTTTCGACGAGAGGAGTAGACGACAATGCATACATGTTGAGAGTTTTTGTGAAGTCTTCGAAATCTTTTCGGTACTTTGTCAGGAGGTTTTCTACGGTTTGTTGGATGTTTGCTTTTTGGGTTGCGTCCCCATTTTGATTCAGACGTTTTTCAATATTACTTGGATTTTCCACTTCAGAATTAGCACGAGGTGTTTGTTGGTCCTGGCCGTAATCCATTGTTGTTTGAGGTCTGAGAAAAATTTGGTTTTTAAAAATATCGTGTTGCGATTTGTAATATTAATTTATAGAATCTCGATGCATAATGTGGCAAAAGATTTACTATTTACTGTCTTTAAGGGCTTCAGCAATCCTCCGTCAAGTATTTGTTCGAAAGTTGATTTTATTTCTCTGCGCCTCAACGTGGAGAGCTGTCGAGTGCGAACTCATCTACACGAATTCTTTAAAGTTTTCTGTAAAATCAGAATTTTAGAAATGTAACTTCTCTATTTAGCACTCTGAGTTAATTTAAAAACATCAATCGATCGATGGAGATAGCACAAAATAATTTAAGATCGCCTTACGTGGATATTTGCAGAATTGTAGAAACGGGTTGGCGTTGGCATGTTCGAGTGACGATGGAAGACTAGACCAATGATGGTTGTTGTATTGCACTGTTGCTTCAATGCAAGTGAAATTAATTACTAATGTTCGATTGTCATAATGGGAATTGAATGGGAATGATGAGTAATAGTGAAGTGATGATTCTTTGTGCCGATTCCCATTGATTGCTGCTTTTCGAGTGCGCTTGATAATTCATACTTTCACATTTCAGACTCCTCGTTATCGTTGTATGCTAGCATATCAATGTATATATGCAAATATATGTTGTTGTGTAGTACACAGTACAACTTGCAAAATTGTAATAGTTGAAGTGTAGCAAGTGATATTTAACAGTAGCAGTCAGTGCTGATAAACATGCAATCTGCATAAACGCAAAGATATTCCCGTCGAATAGATTCATACTTTTCATACTACATAGTTTATTTTTTAGAGTGAGAAATTTTTGCTGTATTTTAGATTTTGTCATTCATGGGTCAAAATCTGTATGTCTCCGAATGAAATCATTACTACCAGTTTAGTAATAAAATAAATGTCAAACTCATAATCTAAAGTAACGTTATATTAGAATTTGAGTTATACGAGAGTTCGAAGGAAGAAAGTGTGTGGGATTGTGGGATAGATTTTTAATATTAATTTTTCATTTCATGATCATAACGTGATATGTGCTAATAGTACAAGTGAATCAGAAATCGGGAACAAAGGATTAAAATGAGTGGAGAGGCAAGAAGCGAGATGCATCACATCGTGAGGAACAACTTTCTGATGCCAACATTGAAGATGGACGACCAGAAGTTCGAGTTCATCTTCCTCCTGGACACTTCCACTTCTATGCGGGGACCTCCTATCGAACTCGCTAAGAAAGCCCTCGCTGTATGTCCTTTAATCAATTATGTGTCTTCAGAACCAGTCAACTGTGGGTTGCACATTCTTTACTATATTTTATTCCAGCTCATCTTGCATTCTCTCCCAACTACGTGTTTCTTCAATGTAGTAACTTTTAATTCATCTTTCAACCCGATGTTCCCGTCATCTGTGCGATACAACCAGCAGAACTTGGAAACAGCGAAAGCCAAAGTGTCGGGTGCGGTTTCACACGTTCATAGCTTTTTATGAGTTTGTCAAAGTGACGAAGTCAGGTTTAATTAATTAAGAACTGTGTTTCATGTAGAGATCAAAACCGCTTTTGGAACTGACATTTATAAACCCCTTATGTGGGTGTATCAAAAACCTCAGATTCGTGGCTATCTTACACAGATATTTTCCATTACTGATGGATGCGTAAGTTCGATTTTTGATTTATTTGTTTGAACTTGATTGGTTGCAAGGAATAACATAAGCAATTTTTGCAGGTGAAGAATCGGAAAGAAGTTTTGTCGCTTGTGGCTTCTAAAGTGAAACATTCTCGGAGCTTTTCTTTGGGTATTGGAAGTAAGGTGGATCGGAGTTTAGTCATTGGAATTGCTAAGAATGCCGGAGGAAGCTATGAGTTTGTAAGTTACAACGAGAGAATCGAGTCGAAGATTTTGAATCAATTGAAGATTGCTCAGAAACCTGCACTTCTTAAACCCATCCGGGTTACCAAATAAAATTAAAAATGTAATTTTACTGTAACTGAATTTAAAAAAAGGATTTACGCTTTCGTTGATTTTTCAAACTCTATATACGCAAAGAATTTATTCCTGATTTAGCTAAGGATGCAATAACGTAGGTAATTAAGATTTTGAGGTTCGATTTAACAATTCAGTAAATGGCTAATGATTCGTGTAAAAAAATGTTAACAATAATTTTTAGTATTATAAATATTCCAGTGATAACATTCAAACTATATTGGTCAAATTAATCGGTAATTCACTGACTACTAGCTAGTTATTATTAAATTATGCAATATCTGTCTTCTGGGAGGTAAAACTTGGTGGATAACGGAAAAGATTAAAATTTTTACGCTTGTATATTTTGAAAACTTGACGATCTGAATCAAAACTGAAATCTACGAAGTCTTCAATTCATTAAAACGGTGTAATTTTGGGGTTATTGGGGAGCATCGTCATTCTGTTGAGCTCCTGGAGGAACAAAGTCGTTTTCTGGATCTTCTGGAGAAGTTTCTGGAGTAAGTTCCACTGGAAAAACGCCTCGCGGAGGATTTCCGTTCATTTGTTGTTCCCTGAAGCTACGGCTAACCAACTCAGAGAGACCTTCCAGCTTAAGGAAGGCACCTTTCCACCGTTCCTCCGTAGGACTAGCCACAGCCACGGCTTCTTCCGAATGAAGTGTTTTTTCTGCTTTAGCTGGAAGGCCAGTTCGAAATCCAAGTCCAAACATCCCCGTCAGTTTAATTCGATCCAACTCTGCATCCACTCGGTCTTTTAATTCCTGTCTTGCAAAACTTGCAAAAGCAGTTTGTGTCCCTTCAGGTTCTTTCCAAGGTCCTTTCGAACTCCCTGCTACGGGAATTTCTTCACGTTTAAAATCTTCAGGAGGAGTGAAATTCAATGGGAGAATCGGACTCGTGCTACTGACTTTTCCTATCTTTGCAAAAAGCTCTGCAACTTCTTTGTCCGAGTGTCCGTTCTCATCTGCATCGCATGATGCACTGTCATCCATCATTTCCCTTTTAGACGGCCCAGGTCCTCCGCTGCTACTGCCACTGCTGTTCGTCCGACGTCCTGTGGCCTTTTTCCTTTTTCTTTCTCTTCGCTGCTCCTCTGGAACTCCTTCTTCGTCATCTTCAGAGTCGGAGGACTTGTGGAGATCGAGAGGATCTTCTGATTCTGATAATGCAGACTCCAACGCAGGTTGTCCAACTCGGACAAGAAGCTCTCGTTGCTTCTGATTTGTTTCCTCTAGGCGAATTATCGCTGCTTCCTTCTTCGCCTTCAAGACTGCCTCCTTCACCTGCGACTTGGCATAATTTTCGTACATTTCTGTGACAAAACGCCAACACAATTCGATTTTGTGGATGAGGACTTCTGCAGGATGGTCATTAGTTTCATCCAACTGGGGGTTGTTTTCTGTAAACTCTGTTAGAACTTCGGACATAATTCGGTCGTGTTTCCTTCGAACTGTGTCGAAAGGTGGGAGTTCTTTCGCTCTCACGATGTACTGAGTCATTAAGTCTTGATAGCAGATTGCAAACATTGTGGTGTCTTTGTCCATAAGCGACTCGCATACGTCTTTCCTCTGTTGGTTCTCGAGTTTTAGTTTCTCCAAGTGGGAAGTGAGATCTCTGGCCAGTTCTCGGGAGATGAGGAAGATGTCCATTCCCCACAGACCCATGAGATCAGATAAAGTCGTTTGGAACTCTGAAACGGCGGAAGTGGAAACTACTTCGTGAAATTTGAGGAGCTGGGATTCAGCGATGTAGCCATTTCCCATGAGTTTTTGCATCATCTTCTTGTAGAATTCAACTGCAGTTGATTTTGCGTAAGGGAGGATTGTTGTTGTGATCTTGCGAACTTGTTCGTTAATGCGGTTGGCCAATTGTTCCAGGAGTTGAGAACAGACACCTGCTTGCTGGAGAAGAGGTTTTGAGTATTTATGCTGGACGGTGAGAGTCCTGAGACGATTTTTGAGGTCTTTGTAAATGTGCATGAGAGATTGGTAGAATTCCACCGTGTTCACTTTTTCCGCTTGAGACTCAAAGTGATCTACTTTTGTGTGGAGATGGTCCAGTGAGTATCGAATAGTGTCCAGCGCGGATTGCCAACTTTCATTGTCTTCTGTGGATCCTGAAAGAAAGAAACATCAAGACGATTGTCTAGATTGTTATGACGGAGAATCGGTAATCTCTAATAAATATATTGGTATGTGTGGAAGGATAAGATATGAAAACTGACCTGGAGGTAATTCTGAATGAGTTATCTTTCCCATGAGGGCGTCCTCAGCAGCAGACAACTTCAATTTCAGTAGAGTTATCACCATTTTGCTTGTTTCGCTTTCTCCTGACCCCTTTGCCAGTTTCGAAGCCCCACGTAACAGTTTTCCATTCAGGCCTTCCATCGCCGTCTTGTGTAACAGGAAGTTGCGGTTCTTTGGGACTCTACAAAATTAAGACAGAGTGGAAGAAGTCTAATTCGACAGTAGAGTGGACGAGTGGACGAGTATAATAATAAATATGGAAATGGATGGAATGAAATAGCAGGGATAGAAATCCTTGCGACTATTGTAACATTGTGATGGAACTATTGACAAGAGGAGAGAAGTGTAGAGTAGCTGATGCAAATGAAAATTCTTATTGTGGATTAACATACGACTAGAATCTTGAGTTATTATTCGAATTAGGAAGAATAATACGAATTTACATATTAATGCTTATACCGTAACTTGAATTCACACACACTAATTACTAATTACGTGACTATTTGAGATGATTTTTCCTGCAATATAACCGAACAAGCGAAATTGCTTTAACCAAGACTTCCTTCTCCATATTTGTTTCTGCATCTTTGTAATTACTATCCGTAAGGACATCTGCTTCAAGGATACTTGAACATGTGACATCAGAGTTACTTTCGAAGATTACTGCCAACTGTGCCAGTTTTTCGAAATCTTTATCCTCGTTCATACTACTGAATTTGACATATTTCGGTAATTTCATATCTTCGTTATCCGTCTCATATGTTAGTTTTGATGCATCTGCTTCATCGCTGTCACTGTCATCTGCGTCTGAGTCTGAATTCTCTGAACCAAATGACATGGATGCTTCACCCTCGCTAATAATTGATGGCTCTTCAACGTCTTCATCGTCTCCGTCTTCGTCTGATTCGTTGTAGTAATCATTACTTATCAATGAAAATTGCCGGATACTTTTTATAAAAGGTCCTTTGATGAGTGATATGATAGCATGACTGGTGATCTGTTTGAAAAAGTCCCAAATAAATACAACTACAAACTATATAAACGAAATATAATGTTTTGTATACATTAAAGATGAACACTTACACCCTTGCTGCTTTCACTCAGGTACACTGTGAAGTCTTCCAAGTTCATCTGAGAGAATATTTCGAAGAAGAGCTCATCAACATCTTCAGCTTCAGCAGCAATATCGTCAGGAACAGAGGTGGTTTCCAAATTAAGTCCTTTGAGATCTGAAAAAGGAAAAACAGTCCACGTCAGCGGTAACTCGATCGTAGAAATTATTTAGGTATCATTTTGTTTACTCACGTTTTAACTGCAAAAATACAGGATTTTCGGGATCGTTTCCAAATAGGGCCTTCCCAGCTAACCTCTCTGGAATGGCTAATGATAGGTCTTCCAACTTAGTCTGTTTTCCCAAGAGGGAGAACAAGTTAACGTAGTTTTTTTTATTGAATCGTTCCATCCCCAAGTCCAGTTTCTTGAGGTTCGAAAATCTCAAAACAATATCTTCAGGTGCAAACCAGCTAAGATCAGAAGCGTTGTCGTCGTTGTGATCAAGCTTATCCATTCGTTCAGTTAAACTAAGCTCACGCACTTCTGGTCTCAGTTTATTTCGGTAAAGGAATCGTATCAATTGGTTCATCTTTACACTCTCTTCCTTTTCTTTCTTTGAGTCCCCGTGTGACTTGTTAGTTGTAACGTTGATTCTTCCTCTGATTAGTTTCAGTTTAGGCCAGTTAGGTAAATTTCCAGGAGCTTCGTCCCATCCTCGCATATTCACGTCCAAGATGCCAAGCCAGAAATCTACTTCTTCCAAATTCGGCAACTCGAATCGCTTGATGACAGGAGATATTCCTACGATTGATGATACACACGGAAGAAATCTCTGGAACTTTTCGTGAGGAACCCACCGTAGAAACGAGTCCAAAAAACGATGTGTATCTTCTTGATCTTAATTGATGCAGCACCAACTAATTCCACGAATTTGTGTTCAAGTTTCTTTACTTTGTCAACGTATGTACGATCTTCTTCTTCAGTATCTTCGGAATGCTTGGTTGGGGCGTAAAAACTGTGGAATGCGGTCAGTTCCGGTTGAGTAACGTAAACATGATCGAAGATTATCTCTTTTACTTTAGAGACGCTGGAAGAATCTTGTCTGAATTGGAGATAATCCACGAGTCTCCAAACTATCTGGTCTCGCCAACGGGTAAAAGGACTTTTACCTGCACGCAGGCGAACAGTTTCAAGGGATGTGGTATAACGATTCAGGATAAAGTCCAAGTCGTAGGTTGTGTCAGACTCCATTGGGATGTAGATGGTGATGTCTTTGACACTACGGAGACAAGTTTCGGGGAATCTTGAGCAGTCTTCACTTTTTCTGATTTGCGCAAGAATGTCCTCACGACCTTTTGCAAAGTGGGAGTACTTATTCAGCCGCTCAAAACTATTAATTTCTAGTTGTTCGAGGTTTTCTAATGATTCTAGGAACTCAAACTCTGAATCCAGACGACATTCGTACATGCCTGCAAGGCGTATTTTCTTAATCTTCGGTCCATAGGCATCCACAAATCCGGACGAAATCATATTCTCATACGTCAAAGGTGCGGAGTTGAGATTGAGAATGTAAAACGCGGCGGGTGGGAGGCTGGTCACTTCTTCCATAAAACGGTAGACATTTGAATCATGAATGTCAACCCAGTTGGTCTTTAAAAATTTTTTTTCCAATATATAAAACTGGACATCCTAAGGAATAATTGAGTAGAACTAGAAGTATTAGAATAGTCCTCGGAATAAAATTACCCCTGTTGGCAGGTCCATCAAATTGTTCGCGACCTCGACCGCGTTGATGTCGTCAGCCAGTTCCGCCACCATTTTCTCCTTCCGTGAAGAGCTACGTTGGTTGTTACGTCACACGTAGAGTACGCAAAGTTTAAAAGCTTAAAATTTCACTTTCGAAACAACTTTTGTTCGGTTTTGAAATTTTAATTTTCTTTGCAGACAAAGCCGTGGGTTCGGTTCTCGAGAAAAAATTCATAAGTATGAAAAGAGGAGAGTGAAGAGAGAAACGAGAACTCGTCATTCATCCCATTCTTCAAGCTGTGTCTCATGCAAGGTGCCTCGACCTCCGGGATTACCCGGATCGAGTCCCGTCAACACGGCAACCGCAGTCATCAGGGGAAAGTTTATGCCGTTGACAGTTGACACTGTCTGTCGAGGGGGAAGATGGGGGATGTTATGGAGTACGATCCGAGGACGTCAGCTGCTGCTGGTTCTGGTCTGGCTGCTCCAATTGACGTGTGGTACGTTTTCACTTTAACACAAAGGGGCCTTTCAGGCCATCCATCGTCGTCTTGTGTTACAGGACTTTGAGGTTCTTCCTCGGGAGTCTACAAAATTCGGACAGAGTGGGGGAACTCTAATTCACGTCAATGATGAAGATTCCAAATATTAGGTTTAAATTAAAGTTTTTATACTTGAAAAGCAACCAGTTTTGAGTAGACGAGTATTTATGCATATGGAAATGGGTGGAATGAATGAATGAAATAATAGCAGGATTATAAATACTTGCTACTATTGTGAGGGAACTATTGACAAGAGGAGAGAATAGCTGATTTGCAGAGTAGCTGATGCAAATGAAAATGCTTATTGTGGATTAACATACGAATGTAATCTTGAGTTATTAATATTCGAATTAAGAAGAATTATACGAATTTACATAAAGCTTATAACGTCACTTACAAACACACACACATGCAATCACTACTTGGCTATTTGAGTTGATTTTTTCTGCAATACAACCGAACCATCGAAATTGCTTTAACCAAGACTTCCTTCTCCATATTTGTTTTTGCATCTTTGTAATTACTATCCGTAAGGACATCTGCTTCAAGAATACTTGAACATGTGACATAAGAGTTATTTTCGAAGATTACTGCCAACTGTGCCAATTTTTCGAAATCTTTATCCTCGTTTTTGCTACTGAATTTGACATGTTTCGGTAATTCCATTTCTTCGTCATCCGGCTCATATATTATTAGTTTTGGTGTATCTGCTTCATCGCTGTCACCGTCATCTGCGTCGGAGTCTGAATTCTCTGAATCAAATGACATGGATGCTTCAGCCTCGCTAATAATTGATTGCTCTTGCTCTTCAACGCCTTCATCGTCTTCGTAGTCGTCTAATTCGTCGTATTCATTAGTTGTCAATGAAAATTCCCGAATGGTTTTTATAAAGGGTCCTTTGATGAGTGATATGATAGCATGACTGGTGATCTGTTTGAAAAAGTCACAAATAAATGCAACTACAAACTATAAACAAAATATTATAATGTTGTATTTTCATTAAAAATAAACCGTTAACACTTACACCCTTGCTGCTTTCACTAAGATACAGAGTGAACTCTTCAAAGTTCATGTGCGAGAATATTCTGAAGAAGTGTTCATCACTGATTGCATCGTCTAGCTTAGCAGGTACATCTTCATCAGCGATATCGTCAGCATCAGAGATGGTCTCCAAGCTTAGTGCTGTGAGATCTGAAAAAGAAAAGACGAAGGTTACGTCTGGTTTAACTCGATCGTAGAAAGTAGTAGAAACTACGTAGACATAATTTTGTTTTTTGTACTCACGTGTTAATTGTAAAAAGACAGGATATTCTGGATCGTTTCCGAATAGGGCCTTTCCTGCAAATCTCTCTGGAATGACTATTGCTAAGTCTTCCAGCTTTGTCTGTTTTGCCAAGAGGGAGAACAAGTTAACGTAGTTTTTTTTATTGAATCGTTCCATCACCAAATCCAGTTTCTTGAGGTTTGGAAACCTCAAAACAATATCTTCAGGTACAAACCAGCTAAGATCAGAAGCGTTGTCGTCGTTGTGATCGAGCTCATCCATTTGTTCAGTTAACATAAGCTCACGAACTTCTGGTCTTAGTTTGCTTCGGTAAAGGAATCGTATTAGCTGGTTCATCTTTACACTCTCTTCCTTTTCTTTCTTCGAGTCCCCATGTGACTTGTTGGTTGTAACGTCAACCACTCCGCTGATTACTTTTAGTTTAGGCCAGTTAGGTAAGTTTCCAGGAGCTTCGTCCCATCCTCGCATATTCAAGTCGAAGGTGCCATTTGAGAAATCCACTTCCTCCAAGTTGGGCAAATCGAATCGCTTGATGACAGGAGATATTCCTACCATTGTTAATACACACGGAAGAAATCTCTGGAACTTTTCGTGAGGAACCCACCGTAGAAACGAGTCCAAAAAAACGATGTGTATCTTCTTGATCTTAATTGATGCAGCACCAACTAATTCCACGAATTGGTGTTCAAGGTCCTTAACAGTGTTAACGTACGCACGATTTTCTTCTTCAGCATCTTCAGAACGCTTGGATGGGACATAAAAATTGTGGAATGCGGTCAGTTCCGGTTGAGTAACGTAAACATGATCGAAGATTATCTCTTTTACTTTAGAGACGCTGGAAGAATCTTGTCTGAATTGGAGATAATCCACGAGTCTCCAAACTATCTGGTCTCGCCAACGGCTAAGAGGATTTTTACCTCCGTACAGGCGAACAGTTTCAAGGGATTTGGTGTAACGATTCAGGATAAAGTCCAAGTCGTAGGTTGTGTCAGACTCGCTTGGCAAGTAGATGGTGATGTTTTTGACATTACGGAGACAAGTTTCGGGGAATCTTGTGCAGTCCTCACTCCTCCTGATTTGCACGAGAAGGTCGTGACGACCTTTTGCAATGTGGGAGTACTTCAAGCGCACAAGACCCATGATTTCTAGGTGTTCGAGGTTTTCTAATGATTCTAGGAACTCCAACTCTGAATCCAGACGACATTCATACATGTGTTCAAGGCGGAGTTTCTTAATCTTCGATCCATAAGTTTCCAGAAATCCGGACGAAATCAGATTCTCGTACGTCAAGTGTGTGTGGTTCACGACGGAAAACGCGGTGAGTGGGAGGCTGGTTACTTCATCCATAAAACGGTAGACATTTGCACCATTAATTTTAACCCAGTTGGTCTTCATTCCTGTATTCGATCTCCTGCGGTGCAAGGCCACCGATAATCCTGGAAAATCGTCTACGTCCTTTTTCAGCTCCTTACACGTCAGTCGGACTCTGAGGAGATGTCGTGCCCCCAAGTTCTCAAATACCTTGTGCCGTACCTGTAAAATTAGTTACAATAAAGCATGCTGAAGAATAATTGAGTACAACTAGAAGTATTAGAATAGTCCTCAGAATAAAATTACCTCTGTTGGCAGGTCCATGAAATTGGCGACCTCGGTGATATCTTCAGCCATCATTTTCTCCTCAAGGGATGAACTAGGTACGTTGCTTGTTAGGTCACACGTAGAGTACGCAAAGTTTAAAATCTTAAAATTTCACTTTTAAAACAACGTTTGTTCGGTTTTTATATTTTAATTTTCTTTGCTGAAAAACTGACAAAGCCGTGTCCTCGGTTCTCGAGAAAAAAACACTAAAAATACAAAAGTATGAAAAGAGGAGAGCGTGAAAAGAGAACGTGCCATTATTCAAGTTCATTCAACAAATTCTTCCAGCTGTCTCAAGGCGCCCCAAATGAGGCGGGAAAGACTTCCGGGATCGAGTCCCGTCAACACAGCAAGAGAAGAGGAAACGAATCCGACCGACACATTTGCACGTGCAGCTGTGCAGTTTCTTTCTCTCTTTGTTGTGGACAGCAGCTGTGAGAAGGAAGTGGGAAGAAGTGATCAGTGGACAGATTTTGCCGTTGACGGTTTGACGTTGTCTGTCGTGGGGGGAAGATGGTGGACGATGTGATGGAGTATGTTGCGAAGACGTCTGCTTCGGCTGGTCCTCGCCTGGCTGCTCCAATTGACGTGCGGTAAGTTTCCACTTGAATACAAAGGGTATTTTATTGTAGATGAGATGCTACCCAACTTTCAACTCGAAGAGTATGTAATATTTGAACATTTGGAATAAACTGATTTTAACATTTTTGTGCAGGAATCTGGTGGAAACGGGCAGGGCAAGGTTTGAAGTAAACAGGGCAGTTGATGAACGGGATGTCGGATATTTCGACGATGACGATGATGAAGAGGAGGGTCGATTCGACGATGATGATGACGCGACTGAGACGATGAGGCGACGAGGTGCGACGGCGAAAAAGGACTTTGCGTATTTGAAGGAAGTTGAGTTCTTCCATTTCATTAATCCAGCTGAGGGCGTTGTTGTCGAGGATTTGTTTGATGGAGCCATAAAGAAAATTGTGAGTTCTTCGATGTACGGAAGTTAGTTTTAGTGAATAATTATGTGTAAAGTTGAAATATGGCTGTTGATTTTCAGCTGATTCATGAAGGACAAGGGCCTTTAGTTCCTGACAACTGCAAAGTATTCGTGCATTATATTTGCGCTACTGAAGGTGCTTCGGTTTTCGACTCCACTCTGACTTGTGAGCGAAGTCGTCCTGCTGCAATTGATCTGAGACAAGCGAATGTTCTGCCTGGAATTTACATGGCGCTGAAAACTATGCGTGTATTTGAAGCAGCTAAGTTTATGATTCGATATGACAAGGCTTATGGAGAGCTCGGATGTCCCCCCAGAATCCCTCCGGTTACGGATATTGTTTGTTCGATTGAAGTACTTTCTATCGTGGACGAAGAAAGACTGAAGATGATTAAATACATGTCGACAGAAGAGCGCAGTCTACTTCCCTTCTCGAAAATTATTGAATTCTCTAGTACAAAAAAGCAAGAAGGCAATTCGCTGTACAAAGTGAGCAGTTTCTGGAGAGCTAAACGAGCTTACTTCGAGGCAATTAACGTGCTGGAGGATTATCCTGTGTTAGAGGCGGCGGCTAATGACGAGCGACAGGAGCTTCTTTTTGTGTTGTATAATAATCTAGCTCAATGTTTTTTGAAAATGGAAAAGTGGCCACAAGCATGTGTAGCATGTAAGAAAGGGTTAGTGTGCTCAAAACAAGGTGATCCTATAATTTCAAAGCTTTTGTACAGGTACACACAACGACACAACTTATAAACAACTTAAATGTATTGTGTTAATGCAATTTTCTATACTGTTTCTCTGTATCTCTCAGGTTTGCTATTGCCAAACGTATGCTTGGACAGCCTACTCACGCTCTGGATTTAATTAAAAAGGCTCTTAAACTGGATCCCGACAATAAGAGCCTCAAAATGGAAAAGAACGAGGTACAAACAAAACGTATAGTATTCAGCGTTTAATCGGAAGCTTTGTTCTTAATAAAAATAAATTTAATAGATCTTAGAAAGGATAAAGGAAGAAAAAGACGTGTCAAATTGCTTAATGTCACGAATGGGGGGAGCTATGTGGGGAGACAAGAAGAAGGAAAAGGTTCGAGTTGCGGATGAAAGCATGGCCAATGGAAACTTGTCTCAGAAAGATGAGTTTGGTGCAGGTTGGTACAGTTGATTTGGTTAATGGTGATAAAATTCAATAAAAACACGAATGATCTTACTCATCTTATATTTTTATTTGAGTAGGCAATGGAATCATTTCAGTGTCCGGGAATGGTATTAAATCTGTGAATGGAGAAAGTGCTGATGTAGAGTCGGAGTCAGCTCCAAGTATTAGTTCAGATTCAGTTGTATCACCGAGCTGTTGTCCCGCACGCCATGAAAACCTTGAAGCCACTGATGACACGCTTACAACTGTAGACGGTGTCCGATCCGAACTCCTTGAAAGTTCTCCTAGCTTCGAAGAACGAATCTCACCTGCTTTTGTTGAAAGCCAAGAACAACAAAAGAAGAATTGGGAAGATTATCGTTATAGAATGATGAGTGATTGTGAAACTAATGTAGTTAAACCTGTAACTCCTTCTCCTCTTGAGTAAGTTTTCCGTATGTTTATGGCCTGGACAAAGACTGATTTTATAAGCTTATCTATGGCATATTGATGTAATAGGGCGAGTGTTGTTGACAAGATGTCTGCCGTGGAATTGGTTGGCGAAAGAAAACAGGCAATTTATGAAGCTGTCGATGCCCCACTAACTTTTGAATGGGAAGATTATCGAGACCGAATGCTTTCAGGAGAAGAAAACCACCTCGAGCCGGAGAAGTTAGATAAAAACGAAGTTGCGAGTCGTCACGGCCATGATCTCACATTCAGATTGGCTGGCTGTTCTAGCACTGGGAAAATGGTTATGGCAGATTCAATGAAGAGTAGCATGAGCACAAGACACTCTTTGTTTGACACTGCAAATCTGACGACGAATAAAGTAAAACGCTTCAAGAAGAAACGCACTCCGTATAAGAATGCAAACGGCGAAGAACTTGATTCGGACGACGATTGACGTCAGTGTTATAACTAGCAAGATGATTCTCATGTTCGGTTAGTTAAGTTTGGTGTTCGTAATTCCATGTTGACTTGAGTTAACGTATGCATTTTACGGTTTAACTTTTAAATGAACTGGAGGTTTGATGTAATCGATCAATTTCTAAGGCTGATGCTAGTGATTCCTACGAATTTGTGATACTACAATAACTAAATCTATCTACCTTATTTACTCATTAGTTAGAGATGTAGTTACGTTAAAATATCGTAATAAATAGATTATTATTATTGCTATCTTTGACTTGAGAAATACTGTGTGGAATTTATAAATCAGTCGGATAATTGATGTCCTCTGAGAGTCCCTGAGTTCCTTAGCTGTTGAGGTAAGGAGAAACACATTTATAATTATGTATTAAGGCAAAAGATGTTTTATAAGCGATTGAAATGTGTCTAGTAGTTCTGTGGTTGCTTACTTTCTGGAGATCTTGTTGAATCTTCTTTTCAATGTTGCGGATGTCTTCGATTGTCAGCCCATGCCAATGGTCCATCCAGCAGAAGAGTTGTCTGTGGAATTTAGTGAAGATTCCCAGTTCCTGTCTCATTATTGTTCTCTCTGCACGGTCTTGGAAGCCGAACCACTTGAACTCACATGTAACTAATTTGTAGCACGTCATGACAGGGTCAACAGCAGTTTTAATCCATCCAGGACGCAGGGGTCCCCGTCCTGTCTTCTTGGACTTGAACTTAACAGGGTCCGTGACAGGATCATATTCTTTGGGGTTCTCCAGTTCGGCTGCTATGTCGATCATGACTACTTCACGGATATTCAGCTTCTCCGGAGGAAGTTGGTGGACGTTGTTCAAGTCGCCTCGTCCTGGGAGATGGTAGGATTCTATTGTGATGAAAAAATTCGCTGCCATGTATTCGTTCTGGAGAAATTGAACACGGTTAGTGGTCAGTTAGGTCATCTGTAAAGTTTAGAAAGGTTCTCCAGTACCGTTAACACTGTTTTACAATATGGGTAAGCGTTCCAGGCGTTCTCTTCCAAAATTAAGGCGGATTTTGGGAGCATCGTCCGCACAAATCCGCTGACTTTGCTGCAAGGAAATGAGTCATTGGTGAGGAGGAGCATGAGTTCCAATAAATTAGTAATTAATTAATGCGTGGGAAACTTACCTGGCAAGGTGGTACTTTTTCCTTGTGTATTGTCCCGAAGAGAATTGCTTTCCCAGGAGAGGTTTATTCTCGAAGGGCTCATTTGAGATGACCTCGACTCCATCGCCACCCCCAGTTTCATTCTTACTCGCCTCGGCTACCGACCACAGTTGGCCTATTTGGTACTAAAGACGTATGAAAAAAATTGTTAAGATAAGAGCTTGATAAGAGCTTAAAGATATTTGAAAGATCTACTCACCTCTTCCACGGTCACTGGAAGGACAACCCGACTGTATAATACGAATGAAGATTAGATTACGGGTTTTATCGGGAAAGGAAAGATTGAAGACTAAACTTACAACTCCTTGATGAGCATAGTGGTTAACGGTCATCCACAAAAGGGACGGTAGTTTCTTCCTCACTCCTTTTTGTTTGTTTAAAGGAGGATTTAGATTAGATAAAACTAGAATTTGTGATAGTCATTTATGTACTTCTTCTCAGGTGACTTATTTGTCCTTGAGGATTTCCAAGATTGCTGGAAACCCCCAGCAGCGTCTGTATAAATACTTTCATCAGACGCTCTTTTTTTAGTCTAATAATCTTGAGGTTCTGATTTTGCTCATCATTCATGGCAACACGAGCTACGAGAGTGATGCAAAAGTAGAATTTGCTTTATATTGTATTAGTATCCATGTTATGGTCGTGGGAAAAGATGTGAGATGTCGAGAAAATAACGCTAGACATTAGTAAAAATCAGGAGTGGAGTTTTGTGTTTCACAACAGGCTGGAACATTTGCAAATTCTCACGGGATGTCAGATTCTTACTTTCCTACACTTTATGAGTCAACCGGTTACCTGTTGAAATAATGCTTACATATTTTTGCTAAAGTGCTAACTAATATGAATTTTACTACTAAGAACTAAGAAGTAGAAGTATTCAAGAAAGTTCTTGCGTACTTAAGCAAGGGTTCTAGTGACGTCTACACGTGTGATTAATTATTTCTCGCGTACATAAAAGCATCGTTAGATAAAATCACACGGTTCTTGTTCATCAGTTGGTAGACTTGTAGTCAGTAGGATATTTCGCAACGACAACCTTTGCCGTGGCAGGCTCCAGTAATGATGTGCATATAGGTGGTTACAGTGGTGTAATAACTTATACTTAATAGCTATACTTTTTTATCGCTTCTGCTCTTCATTACACATATAAATGTATATAATGAGAAGCTGCTGTCTGTGGTTGTTTAGAGTAAAAATTGCATTCATGACTCTATCATTCACTCTGTAATAAAGAGCTCTCGATAATGTATTAGCAAAGTAGATGAGTATTCATTATCTCGATCACTTGACAATTTTGTGTCCAGTTGAGAACAACAGTTCTCACTCATTTTAAATCATTTAGGAGTTAGAATAGAATTGCATAAGAGCAGTGTTCTTCTAGTAACGTACAGTTAAAGGGTGAGTTCATCCTAAATTCTAAGTTGCCATCATGTCGTCGGCTGATACTGTAAAGCCTGAGGAGAAGTATAAGGGCCGCAAGTACTACTGCGAGTTTATGGATAAGCCCTTAGGACTTGAGAAGCACCAGTATAACATAATCTGGCTCGGAATAGCTCATTTCTTTGGGGCATATGGAGTGTACTTAATGTACAGTTTTAAGTATCCAATCCTGGTACCTTTCAGTAAGACATAAATTAAGATTCAGTGCGATTTCAGATCCAAATGATAGAGAACTGTGTTACTAATTGTAATTGTTGTGGGTAGTTTTCTTTTATGGATACTTTGCTGGAGCTGGAATCACAATGGGGGCACATCGATACTGGACTCATAAGTCTTTCAAAGCCACAATGCCTCTGCAGATACTCCTGGCTTTCATGCAGACAGCAGCAGCACAGGTAATCAATCTAATTGCTCATCTAATTCCAGTTTTGAACACGAGGTAATTCATAATTGTGTGGTGTTTGATAGCACGGAATCTGGAAGTGGTGCAGAGATCACAGGATTCACCACAAATACGTGGACACTGAAAGTGACCCTCACAACTCAAGAAAAGGGTTTTGGCATGCTCACATCGGATGGCTGTTTGTCCCTGATCCCCCTGGATTCCAGGAGAAGATGAATACTATCGACTTCTCAGATTTGGATAATGATCCGGTCGTTCGATTCCAGGCTAAGTAAGTTTCCCACAATGTCGTGCAGGCAGAGATCTGATAGGAAGCAATTTCTGAAACATGTTTTGTACTATATGATGAAGGTACTACTATTACATATGGCTGGTTGCTGTTTTTATTGTGCCAATGAGTGTAATGTCTTATCTGGCTCCTGAAATTACGTGGTTTGAGTTGTTTTGTATCAACTTCACTTGGTACTTACACGAGCTGCATTTTACTTTCCTCGTGAATTCAGCAGCTCACATGTGGGGTAAGGAAATGATACAAAACTAAGCAATACTAAAATATTGTAAAACTACATTGAGTAATTTCTGTCCTGTTGATTTCCAGGTTATCGTCCATATGACAAGTTTGTGCCAATCATTTAAAGGTTTATTGAATATAGATTTTTTGTGTGATTTGAGACTTTTTATTACAGAGGAATTCATCCTCGTGAGAACAAACTTGTGTCCTGTTTGGCAGTTGGAGAAGGTAGGCTTACAATTTTTATGGAATTTTGTTATGTCTGATTTCTTTACACACATCTAATGTTTGCTTTTTTTTATTCCAGGGTGAGTTGATGAAAATTAGAGTCGATTATTTTTAACAATTTCTTTATTAACTTGACTTTTGAACCGTCTGCTTCTCTTTGCGTATAGGGTGAGCAATTGACTTATATACACTTTTTATGATTTTTTATGCATTGTCCCATATTTTTTGTTATTTCGTTTGTAAAAACTTGTTGCTTTACGTTTTCAGTGGCATAATTACCATCATACCTTCCCGTGGGACTACAAAGCAGCTGAAGTAGGAATCTACAGGTATGGACAGTAATTTAAACACCCATAGCCGTGAGTTTTCGGGAATTTAAACATTTGTAAAATAGGCACAACTGGAGTGCCATGCTCCTGGACTTTTTTGCATACATCGGGTGGGCCTACGATCTCAAATCCGTTCCCTATAACATTGTGAAAGACAGAGTGAAGCGGACAGGCGATGGATCCCACGGAACTTATGGCGGAAATAAGTCGGAAGCTGATGGTCCTGTGAAACACGT
>JAQGBV010000736.1:0-22349 GCA_034698685.1 Isotomurus pseudopalustris
AAGCCAGTCTGCTTGGTACTCTGACGTTCCTTTAGGCAACTTCTTCATTTTTGCTTTATCTTCTTGGCCCAATGACATCTGGCTGTCAGCATCATCGTCATCGTCAAAGTCCTCATCATCAAAATCATCCATATCAGAATCCATTTCCTGGTCATCATCAGCCTTATCGTCCTTAGCATCAGTTGGGACACTTGCAGGATCAAACAAAAATCTCGGAGGTGCGGGATCAACCTGGGCCGCTAGAGCTGCTGCTTCTTGTTCAGGTGTTATGAATTCTTTTGGAATGGCAAGAGGTGTAACATCAATCCTTAATATCTGAAACGTTCCGTTTCCCGAGATAAGTAAAGGTCGATAAGGATCTAAATTCTTCCTTCGAATGACACCCGTAACTTCCATCAAATTAGTGTTGTATGACGCATCTCCAGCAATGGCAGCAGCCGAAACATAATTAGGATGGAGTGTTTGAGGCTCCACAAACGGTACAGGGCAAGCATTCTCAATGAAAAATGATGATCTGAAACCCCACTGCTTAGGAATAGTTATTTTCGACACAGAAATCATCCTCAAGAGGTTGGAAATCTGTCCAGCATTAGTTAACGGGTACACTTTCTCGATCGCAAAATACTTCTGGACTGACTTGATAAAAGTTTTCTCTTCGCTTTTACTAAAAGCTGATCCCACGCTGACAAACGGAGTCGCAATGCCCTGTTCTTTGGCTGCTTTTAGAAGCGTTAGACCTTCCGGACTTACTGGTTCCATTACAGGAAGTAAGAACAACGAAATATCCGCTTGCTTCAGTGTGTCCAGCACAGACCACAAATCATTTGAAGGAGGAACAACTAAAGTAACGTTCTTCCCAGAAGACAATCTAGGCACAAAAGCAACACATCAAATTAATACCAAAGTCTGACTAATTGATCATAGCTAATTAATTTTCTTTAACTATTACTTCAAGTAGGTGGTATTCCCACTTTGACCAACGACAGTAGCAAAGTTCTTGACATTTGCGATGATGTACTTCAGGGTGAATTCCACATTCGCAGAGGGGGACAGGGGAACAAATGCCACGCAAATGGGAGCTCCACGTGCACCTCCAATCGACCTTTTCTTGTCTAACACTTCTTGCATTTTTTTAAGTCGATCCGCAGCTGCTTGTTTCTTCCTCTCCATCCGTCCTAACTGCCCCTTCGGTCTTTTCGAAATCGACCCAGAGGACGAACCAGTTCGACCTAACGAACAAAAAATCAACCTGATAACATGATCTCCAGCCATAAAAGAAGCTTTAAAAAACAACGACGTAATCAAAGACACTTACCTCTTGTTTCGGTGTCCAACATGCCCTTGCTCCGGTGACGACCTGTCTTGTGCTTCTTATTCGTCTGTTTCAAGGGCCCAGCCCTATGGCCAGAATTCCTCACGCGCCCCATTGCCACTTAAATCTAACTCTTGTTTTCCGTCGGGAATTTTAATTGTTTTAAGATTGTTTTTAATTAGTTAATAGTTGGAATTCATGAGATACTTGCAAGCTCACATGCACACTTCCCACATGTCATTTTAATTCGTGCGGTCTTCTCGTATTCAGTGGAGCTTCTGTGGGGTATCGTAACACTACAACTACAAGCCTACATCTTCATATTCTTCATTAAAAACGATAGGCAGTATGCACACTTTCTTAGCATTCATTCCTAAGATTCTTTTCTACTGCTTCAACTTCTTGCGTGGCTAGTGTGGAATAGTGTACATGATCTGGATTATTTTTATTTCGAAGAAGTCATAATAAATTAACGATTCAGGACCTCAAAATTTTTCTTGCATGGAGCATGTTTCTTTGTCTTCATCACGTAAGTTTATTAATAACAATCAGTATCGACAGTATCGAGTAACAATAAAAGTATCTAATGTAACATAACAAAAATAAAAATGTAATAATAATTCATTCATGTAATACTCTTGGAAAGTTAAATTAAACGGCTTGACTTCCTTGTTGCTTCTGCGTTCCTTGTTGACTTATGGCCAATTGCAACTGTTGTGTCAGTCCACTTAAGGGTTTTGTGCTTCCGAAGATCTTATCTGCAACTGTGTCCATGACCAATCCCATATAAGGATTGTGTTCTGCATAAGACACAGCTTTGTCCACGACATCCACAACTCCCTTGGGGAAATACATGATCTTCCTTCCAGTCTCAATCCATTCCGCCAAGTTTCCCATCATGTTCGCCTGTTGTTGGCCAACTGGCTTCTTGTCTACTTCATTCTCCTCTTCCAAGAATCCTGAGGAAGATGAAGAAGTTCCTTGAGGGGCTGGAGGCTGTTGAGTAACAGGTGCTGCAGTGGCGATAAGAATGTTGGGATTCGAAAACTGTGCTAGCTGCTCATGAGAATGAGGAATGGCTATGGGAAATGGAGTTGGTGGGTAATATTGGTGTTGACTTTGATGAGATTGGGCATTCTGCTGGTCTGGAACGTACGGCTGTCTTTGGGGCTGAGGACCACTTGCAGCGAAGTTTTCGACGTTAACAGTCTGAAACGACGGAAGTGATGATACGCTACTGCTTGCGGACGTGTATGGATTGTAATTAGAATAAACAGGAAGTGGATATGGGACGTTGGAGACAATTGGGCCGGATGATATTTGAGAAGAGAAAGCTTCTGTCAAAGGAACTTGTACTGATTGCTGAGGCTGGCTGAATTGAGACCCTCTGTTTTCGCCTATGATGTACGATAGTGGAGCTTGCTGCACTTGAGGGGGTGGGGATGGTTGTTGAGGTCTCTGAAAGTAAACGTGCTGCGTTGTGCTGTTCTGACTTTTCTGGTTGGACTGAAGAAATGCAGGTGGAATAGGCATATCGGGAGGCAAATGGAATACCAGAACTTTGTGTTCTTTGGGGTTACTTCCACTAGACGAGGCTGCTGAGGTTGGGACAGGGGCAATTTGTTGCTGTGGTGGGGGTGGTTGCTGCGTTGGTGGTTGGAAAGTCACAGCGTTGACTGTAGCACTTGGAGCAGTGGCAGCTTCTTCTGTTGGATAAGGCTTGGCTATGATAAGATTACTGAACGCTTGGGCAGGACTTGGCGTAGCTAGTCCAACTAAGCTCTTGAAGGCCGTGTACATTGTGATTGCTGGTATCAAGATACTCTCGCTTGCCTCATGATCTGATTTGGAATTGAAGTTTGATGGTCTAAAGTTTACAGGCGAAGTATTTTGTGACCGTTGCAGAGAAGATGCAATTGGAGAGGGGACGTAAGGTCTCTGCTGGATTTTAGACGGGTAGTGATAACTGTTCCAAGATGTTGAAGCGATTTCTTGAGGGTAACTACTTGGGTTAGGCCTATTTATCGAAGGTTCTGCACGCTGATCAAAAGCAGCTGGGGTGTTTGCTGACTTGATTGCATTGGAGCTTTTGATGGGCTTTGGAACATGGGATCGAACTTTGGGTTCTTCGTTGGATGCCAAATACTCTCCCAAATTATCCATGAATTTTGTGTTTGACCAGAACTCTTCATGTCCGCTAGCTCCAGAGCGCTTACCACGAACAGATTGGCCTGAGGGGCTTGATGAAACTTCAATTAGTAACACTGCTGTAGCAGAAATCCACAAAATAACGCGAGAAATTCCCATTTTGCACTAGATCAAGCCAGTCTTCAAATCTCCTTGAAATTTTGTTTCAGATGATACCCAGCGTCAAAACGACGCCTGAAGACATGAAATGAATCCTTCTTCTACTCTCAATTCACTATGTTTACAAATTTTGAAGAAATTGTTGGTTATGAAAAGTGCAAGTTATTAGAAGAGCTAGTGCAGACAGGGTGGAGGTATTTAATGTTACCACAATTCCACTATTACGATGCTAACCTTAGCAGCAAAATCTCACTAACAGTCACTAGCTTCTTGGTGTAACAGCCAGGAAGGACTGATGATGTCAGTGTAATGCTGTCAAAATCTCAGGTAAGAACAGAAGAGAGTAGGAAATCTCATCTTTTTGCTTGAAATGAAAAATGAGATTCTTCTATCTTTGCAAATGCAGATTGCATGTGAACAACACTCGAAGACACTAAGATATTATTCTTAACTGTGTGTAGGAGTTTTTTACACTCAAAACTACATGTTGTACAACAGCCCATATAATCGTATGAATCAAAATTGTAGATATTAGAAAGTCTTGTCGACTGTAGCATTGCGGTAAATGAGTGAGTGATGAAGCTGAAGTAAAAGTATTCGTTGAGTCAAAAGTATAAGAACAACGAACGCAACAAAATATATAAAAGGAACTAAGAGCAGAGGAAGGAAGAGCTAGGCATCGTAACTAGGGGCAATAAGTTAATTAGTTAGTCACATAGTCACATTCTCACATTATATAATGCAAATGTATGACTAGCCATTCTTTTCCGGAAACCAGTTTGAAGAAGCAGGCTTGGTTTTTGCTAGAAGCACGGTATGCTTGTATCACTTGTGTTTTCTACATCACTTAATTTTGGATGCATCAAATAGCTTCATATAGGACATAGGTTTTATATAAGTCTATGTATAGGATTTATCGAAAAATTGAAATATGCTAAAACATTCTGCGACTGGCGATTATGCTGTTTGCTTGTTCTTTAGTATAGATTGTTAGATCAGATGACAGGTCACATGAAGGTAAGATGCACAAACCAGTATTGCCAGATATCAGTAAGTAATAAACACTTGTTAAATAAGAATGAAGGGAAAGTGCCATGAATTAGTAGGAACGTGACGATTGTTGAGGTGCGTAGTACGAAAAGCTGTAGCTGTAGATATAAAAAGCTGTTTCGACATTCCGCAATAAGTTTTAGGGATGAAATATCGAGTGATTGCGAATAAGAAGGCTCAACGGGAATCGTAATATACATATCCTATCTTCCTACTCCTTGAAAATCACGAGAGTAGGAGTTCCTCCTTTTGCTGTTCCTTCTGCAACTATGCAATTATGCACCGGAAGGAAGTTGAGTTGTTTAATAGGTTCAATTTCAATTCAGGTGTTTATGAAAATAGGATGAAAAATAATTATTGCATGAACTTATTCTTGATTAATTTGCGCGTGTGAATCGAAGGCTTGATGAGTTGATCCGCGTTCAGATGTTGTGATTTATAGACCAAGTCAATAATCAAATGAATAAATAATTAAAGAGAATCTCCTAATTCGACAATGTTTTATTTATTCCACACCAATATTGACCGAAATTATCAAAGTCGATTTTTACTTGTGAATTTCAATGCTTATATATAATATATACAGAATAAACCGAATCATTTTAGTTTCAATTTGCTGAAGAATTAACGAAATTTGAAAGTTAATTTCAGAAACACCCTGTACTCTAGGTAATGTATTTCCTGTAATCCAACATTAATATTTTCAAACTTATCGTTAATTTTTTCTTAGTTTACATGCGAGTAGTAACAATTACAGTTCATACTAAAACCATTGTTTAGCGTCGTTTCATTGTTGCTGTAAAATAATTATTCCACTTATTATACCTTAATAGATATTTGACGTTGGCTAAAATCACGAAATCAAAAATAGACCAGCTAATTTAATTAACAGCAGAACAGTTATACTGCTGCACTTTCGTACAATCAACGACTTACTCGACAAGAATTACAATTTTACTCAACACTATGATATTCATCATCCATTATCCATTTAAAACCAACTTTGCACATCCATGCACATACCACTTATCGACTGACTAACTGACTGTTACTTTAAGTTCTAACATTTCGTACAGTCCACAAATTACAGTGCAAAAGACAAAAATCCTTTCCCAAAGCATACATATCATTCACAATAACTTCATATCAACACAGTAAAACTACTACGAGGTACAAGTACACACAAAATGAAGATTCTCCCCCTAACTGGATACAAAGAGAAGAAAATAAGATGCGTCGTTTTATGCGTTATCGTATTCGACGATGTTGTGTTTTCTAATAATAAAATTAATATGAAATTAAAATTAAACAGTGTTTGTAGTTGCGAACCGCTTCGCTTCGGAAATTCTAATTGGCTCGATTGTTGAAAATTGAAATATTACCACTGGAATATTTAAGTTGAAATATTGAAATTTGAAATCTAAGATACTAAAGACTACATGAAGTGAACATCAATTATCCTGCAGATCAGCCATTCGATGATCTCTAGATTTTCCACGGTTTACGGAACGAACTTTAAAGTTCATTGCATTCATGTACTGTCGCTCAGATTTTGCTTGCTTGTTGCCGAAGTTGAGGTCTGACACTACTGGACGAGGTGACCCCAGTTCCATGATTTGTCGAATCAGAGGATTTTCTACCAAGTGTCGATTTATTCCCGAGCCAAGAACCTGATTATCCCAACAATTTTTAAACTTAACACTTTACTGAGTAATAATATAAAAATTTAAGTAAATCTTACTTTGCCAACAGAATCGTACTGACGCTTTTTCACCCAACTGTTTATTTCGAGAATTTCTCCGAGTCCAAATTTCATGGTAAGCTTGGGTCCATCTCCCTCCTGCAACAAATAATCCAAAATTATGAGGCTATTTTCTTTCACCATGCAGACAAATGCAAACAAATACAAATACCTCGACAGCATGGAGGTAATCACGGAAGCTGTGATGTTGTTGTCGCCGATCTTTCTTGGCTCTGTACTTATGGCTCTCAACAGACAATTCTTTCAGTTTAGAAATCAGAGATTTCATGTTGGTCTTATTTCCAGCAGCGGAAATTTGTTGATGGCCATTTGTTCCCGAATCTTCGCTATCATCGTCTCCCTCATCTTCGCTTGCGTACTCATCAGAATCATCCAATTCCCAGATTTCAGATAAGACAGCTATGGCTTCTCCAACACTCAGCCGAACTTCCAAGTCGGGGTGATCCAGCAATTTTTGAAGTGTTCGAGTATAACTGTGAACTCGAGATGACAAGTATTCTTCTCCCATAATAGTTAGTAACAGAGACCAGCCAGAGATAGCTGCCGCTGTTAAACTAGATGAACTAGTCTTGGAAATTTTAACAGATGCTTTTGCTGGACTGGCTCCTATTCCAAAGGCATCACTTTTCTCAACAACATTGGCTTCTGGTTTAATGACGAATTTCGAGCCAAAAAGAGGTTCCAAGATAGTCAGAATGTTAGCAACGTCTTGCAGACACGTTTCAGCCAAGAATCCTCCCACGCAAAGTGCTTCGCAGCACTATAACCACAATTAAAACAACATGTCGTTACAGAAGCATCAAAAATTAAGCCACAGCAAACAGGAGTTGAGTATATTTATGAGACTACCTTAGCGCGAACGGTGACAGAAGCTGTATGATCAAGCAGGAGTGACTGAAGACATGGCTTTACTGCATTGAAGTCTTCAGAGGCCATGTCAGGATCCAACGCTCCTAGCTGAACAACTGTAAGAGCATACACTTGAGCAGCTAATCCTTGCTCATTGGCTTGTCCGCGCTTGAAAATTCGTTCCAAGTTGTCTCGAAGTGTTTCACGACGTCCAAGAAGCAAATCCGGTCGAAATTGCTGGCTCAAAAGGCTAACTAACGTGTTAAGACTGTTGGTCCTCACACTAGCAGACTTTTCAGTCATACCATCAATCGCTTCAGCTATTTTATCATCCAGAGATTCTCCAATAATGCTGACCCCTCCTGATCCTCCATCGTCAAATTCTTCAAAGTTACCATTGTCGCCTATTGCAGAAACAAAAATATAATTAGCATACAAGATACCACTGTCGCCTACGGCAGAAATAAAAAATATCATTAGCACGTTTATCACAGTAATTTTTTTTCTAGTGATTAGTGATTTCACTGATAAACTCACCGTCTTCATAACTTCCTCGTTCCGAGTTCAGCGACAAAACGCTAGCAGTGTCGCAAACTGAATCTTCGTCGGACATTCCAACTCCTCCACGACGCGACTTCATGCCTAATATATTAATATAGATAAATAATATGAATGATATTCAAAAACATTAACATTTTACTTTAAAACATAGAGCAAGGAATTAATTATCATTATTTTTTACCAAGCATTTAAGTTATAATAGTGTATCATCTAATCATAATATATGTTGTCGTTGTAGTGTACTAGTGTTGAATTGATAAAAAACGATTAAATAACATTTATATAACATCCTTTCACATCTACTTGTGGATAAATAAATATTCAGAAAATAAATTCGAAGAGTTGCTGCGATAAAAACCTGTAGCAGGGCTGGGTCGTCGCCTACATCTAAACTTCCAAATATACAAACTACTAAATAACGAACTCCATGCTAAAATTGCCAAACTGGCAACTCAAGCATTAAAAAAAATCCACGCCAATCTCCATGCAATAGTCCTTAGGGATAGAAGCCAGAATGTGTGCTATGATGTATACTTCAGCGTTTGTATATTTGCAAAGAACAAATTCCAAGGACACAAAGATTGCATTGCATTCATTCAATCACTCGAACATTACAAAACCACCCAGCAACTGCCAGATCTGCTATACTGTGAGTAAATTCTAACTTTAATTCTGCAAAAGCTCGCAAATCCTGTAGCAAAACATGGGTACATACTCTCTTATCCTCGTCATTTGCTACCAGTGAAGCCCGAGAGTTATCTATACATAACCCTGCAGCATCTTACGTAACTATACTCCTCGCAAAAAACCACATAACTGTAGTCTAGTTCAGAGATGCGAAAGGAATAAGAATGATGATGCGATAATACCTACATCTCACCTACATTTGTGACCTACCTTCACTGTTTCACTCTCTAATCGATATGACTAGACTGCAAAAGAATAGATGAATAGAATGAGGAAGCGTATCTTTCAGGCATTCAGGCTTTTATAGACCTCATAACCTCATGTAGAAGTAAGTCTTTACTTACATTGCTAACTACCTGCTTCCCATTCCTCCAAAGTAAACCAAAATTCAGAGTAGATTCTTACGAAGCCATTTAATCGCCAATTAAAGACTAAAGAATGAAACTCTCTAAACAATATTTTATGGATGGACTAAATGACACACGTGCAAGACGTGTGAAAGTAAAATTACCCATACGTTTTGTCGTAACACGTTTTAGGGAACAAAAATAAGCCAATAATTGGTAATACTATTAACACCTTCGTGAAGAAGATTCTAAATCCTGCCTCACGTTTACATCTTGGGCTTCTCATAGTCATTACTATTTCGATCCTCATAAGAATTAGAGAAAATGCGGTTTTATTTACACTACAGATAGAAAATCCAAATGTAATGCAATTAAGTAAAAGCGGAGTTTTGATATCATATGTATTGGGTTTGTTCAATGTGACCTAATTTTCCTCCCAGTAAATTATTGAAACCCAATGTAACAGTCTGTATCTATTACTATCTATCATTGTCGTTCTGTGTGCAGACAACAGATACACTTCAGAGATACATAACACCTTCATCACTCAGGTACTTAATGAGGTTCTTAGTTCTTGTCGCTGCTCTTTCAGTCGTTAATGCTGTTGGAATATACTAAACAAAGCATGCTTGTAAAAATACTAGTTAAACAATAACAAGGCACAACAATTCTATACAACAGGTAAATACTTAGTTCGCAAAATAAACGAATTTTGAAATACTCTACACTTCATGCCTAGCCTAACATCTGTCATTAAGGCTTAGGGTAGGACGTAGGACATTGTTAAACGAGCTCACTTTCACGATGTTCTGCTATACTGATTTTATCTCGTTTCATCTACTCCAAACTCAGAATTGCGTGCTACTGAATGGAGGACGTAGATCGTTATCGATCCATAGCCTCCAAAAAGGCCAATAATGTCTGTGATGCTTTAGTGTCCCTATTCCTCTAGCATATTTCCATTAAAATCATCCAATCCTATTTCCTAAATCCTTCTGTGTTTCCTTCCACATAAACAACATACCTCGCTTCCAACTGCATATCCCCATTTTCCCAAAAATGCTTTCCCTTGTCACATATTACGCAAAATATAAATATTATTAACAATATTTACTGTTTACTGCATGCAAAATTACAGTAATTACTCTCCAACAGATATACTGCAAACTAACCTCTAACTCTGGAAATGCAATACAATGCCATTGTGTAAGTATTATTGGATTGAAGTACAATGCCCGACACTACGTCATTGATATTAAAGGACACGTTGGCTTCCTACACTTCCACATCCCATGGAATCACTTGAAACACAATTCCACGTCTTCAATTCCTCCCACGCTACTACATACTAACCATGCATATACTATGCCGCATTATATAGGCGTAAACAAGTAAAGAGTTGAATTTTCCACGGACTTCATGACTGGGTGAGTCATTTACTTGGAAAATATACACTCACTGGTCTATCAAAATATTATTATTAAATACGTTTGCTACTTTCTTCCGATATCTAAAAATCCCCAAACTTCATGAGATTATGAGATCACGATCACGAGTTGACTTCATGTAAGTGGATGATAGGACTTCAGGATAATGATGATGAGCTGTGCATTTTAAACTGAATAGTTGATGACTTGGCCTCAATCACAGAATGAACGTATGGAGATAAAAGCCAAAAGCTAAACATAATTATCGACAGAAAGGTAATAATATTACTGGATGAGAAATGAAGTTCATTACTCTGAAAATACGTCGCAATTGACCAGACTACAAGGGCATGGAATACACTAGTTTCATTCCTTTTCCGTCACTTACATAAATAATATCAGTAATAGCACTACGCCTGCATGTGCCTGTTTTAAAATTGCCTAAATATGTGAACAGCTTTATTATTTCTATTCATTGTTGTGGCAAGTATGTGCCCTCATTGTTTCCAAAATATTATGCAAGTGTAGAAACAAACACAATCAACCGAATATTACTAAGCACAGTCGTAATGAATGAAGTTCAAAGGTCATTAGTATACTTATAAATCTTATCTATATTATACCACTGAATTCTTTCATTACGGAATGAACTCTCATTCCCAATAACGACTATTTAGAATGAATAACACACACAAGTTACATAAGAAATAAGAATTCAAAAGTTGTTTACCTGAAGGTGTCCCTTTCCTTGGAGTCCCCTTCCCCGATTTCCTATCAGCTCCGTTTTTCTTCGGCATTTTTAAGTTTTTCAGTCAAATAATCGCAGAAAATGTTTAATCAGAGTAAAAAATAAAGTAGCCCTGGCTGTGCTTGTTAGTTGTCTAACAACAAAATCCACACTACTTAAATCCAGAGATAAAGATCCCTAAAATATATATTCACAATGTTCCAAGAAACCCAACGAAAATAAACTGTCAGTACCTTTTTCACGTGAAGGATACCACCTACTTAATATTCACTGATCAATCTTATCCTATACCACTCACCAAAAAAAGTATTATATTCCTTATCTACTACGTTACTCTACTTCTTTTTTGTTGTCTTTTTCTTAACACCACTTTTTAAAAACACTTTAACCCTTCTCCAGTTCTTGAGTCTTTTTTTGTAATTTTAAAATTCTTTTTTCTAAAGTATCTCTATAAATCAAGAGAGATTAGGATCTAGAGTTTCTTTTCGTATACTTTTTCCAAAATGGACACCACCACTAAAGACACCTTTAACCGAAGAAGGAGAACTCTTGTTATTTTCGTAAACGTCGAGAACGTTGTTATCTTGAATAGCAATTAACGGATAATTATTAATTTTTGCGAAGAGACTGGTAGATGTAGATGGAAATCGCATAATAATCATGGCAGATTCAAGTAGCGCAGCTCACAATAAGATCCTCGAACGTACTGGAAATGGAAGTAAAGAGTGACTTCAATAAATCCCTTAAACTTGAGAGCAATTAAATATTTTTGTTGATTAAATTCTACCTTTAATTGGAGAGAGAGTTTGAATGAATTGATCCACTGCCAAGGCCTAACTGTAGAAGAATGAAAGAATGATCTTGCTCAGGGACGTGTGCTCTCCTCTTGCAGCCACCAGCCAACGATGATGGTACATAGACTTCCCAACCAACTCCTCCGTTTAATGCACACCCAACAGCGCTTTCGCGAGGCAAAACAGATCTCTAAGCTTAAAAAACACACCTTCACATTAATCCATAAGGATTCACCCCAACTCACAAGAATTTGTGGACTTCTCGGCAGCAATACTGAGCAGCAAATATATATTCGCTGAGAGGGGGAATAAATAAAGCTGCTGCTCTGTAGTGGTTGGTCGATGTGAGTAGTGTGTGTGTGTGTGTGTGTGAGCACGAGGCACGAGGTGGGAGCGTGATGTCATCAAATTGCACGGGGCATTCGGGGAAACACTCTCTGCTTACTACGTCATTGTCTCGAAAGTCTCAAGTCTCGTGATATGATATCGATCCTTAGCGTGGGTGGCGTGGGTGTTATTATAATTTGAATCTTTGTAATGCAATTTTTCACTAAACTATGAACAATTCGAAATTTCGAAAGCGAAAGAATAAAATGACATGTTTTGCAGTACAAACAGCAGCGTCAGGTTTAACATGGCATTTCAGGGGACATAGAAAGTATATTTTCTGTGCAATCGAGAGGGAATTTTCAAAACACTTTTCAGTTGCGACTTTATTTTTCACTGTAGATAATTAAAGTTGTGTTTGATTTTGAAATATATATAGTGAGTTTTGGAACGATACATTAAGGTACGAGTGATGGGGGATTTGATTTTACTAAATATGCAGGATGTATATTAACTTTTTATGTATTTAGGTTGAGTGATTGATTGTTGTTGTGTTTATGATGCAGGGGTGGAGATTGAAACAAAATACGAAATGGAACTGGCCCTCAATCAGCAGGACTTGGAGAACTTGAAGCCATACGTGGATAAAGCGGTTCAACGCTTTGTAGGGTTAAGTGAGCCTACAGTTACGAACGCAGCTCTTTCTTTAATTAGTTCTGGAGCTGATAAGTATCAGTTCACTAATAAACTGCGAACTCTACATCCGGCTTTGAATGAAAAGGCACACAAGCTTACAGACTTGATTTTCGAAATGATTGTGGAATATGAACATTCGGTTCAACAACATCAAGCTAAAGCTGCCAAAAAACGGTAGGTGGAATGTACAATAGTATTGAATAGTCGAGAATACAATAGTTTGAAATTCAGTTTTAGTAATGGATTATTTCTGTATCATTTTAGGACCAGAGATGAGGACATCAAAGAAGTTAAGGCTGCGAAAGTCACGCGTACAGATTCAGAAGCGACAACGCCAACACCCAGTCCGGGCCAACTCACTACAATGCAGATCAAGGAAATGATGGCTAACGCTCAAAGGATGATCGAAGAAAGAAAGAAAGCTCTCGGAACAATTGGAGCTGGAATCCCCCCGCCTGGAGTTGTAGTGCCTCCCATTCGAGTTCTGCCAACAATGCCAACTTTAGCTACTGAACCGGCAAGGAATGCTGCAGTCTTTGATGGTAAGAAATTCGTCTGCATTTCTGTGCTATAAATCTTATAATCCTCCTGTTGTAGCGTTCATAATTTTAATCTCTTTTTAGACAAAAAGAAAAAGTTAGCTGAACTGCAGGCTCAGATTCAGAGTAAACTTGCTGCCGGAGCCTTAAAAGTGAAAGAGGAAGAAGAAGAGAGCACAACGAAGCCTGTGCCACTGTTGTTGGATAATGAAGGCCGGGCGATTGATGTATCAGGAAAGCAACTTTTGTTTCCTACAAGAACTCCCACCCTGAAAGCTAATATTAGAGCCCAGAAGAAAACCGATGCGAAGGTTCTTGTTAGGGATAAATCAGTCAAGGACGAAATTGAAGAAGAAGACGGCAATAAGTATTTTGATGAACGACTTGCACCTACCACAGCTCTTAAGAAGGGGGCTGACCGTAAAAAGAAAGCGTTAAAATTCAATGAACCTGGAAAATATGTCGCTTTGGCTCACAAGCAAAGAATGCAAGCCCAGCTTTCAAGGTTGCAACAGGAAATTGCTGAGAAGGCTAGGAAGACAGGAATTTCGACTGCTACGCGATTGGCCAAGCTATCTGGAGCTGCTGCAATTCCAGATAAGTCAGCCGAGTATATACCTCAGGTAACAAATAATACTAAAAACTAACGTATATCTAAATAAATGAAAGACTTTCATCAGTAAACTAAGAAAACAATTAATACTTGCAATTCTGGTACAGGTTGAATGGTGGGATTCTTTAATTTTGGATGAAAAAGACAACAACAGAGACATGTTGACGTATGACTGTCCAATCAAACCTGGAGCCATTTCAAACTTGATTGAGCATCCGTCTCAACTAAGATGCCCCACAGATCCACTAGATCCTGTTTATATGCCAGTTTTCCTTACAAAAATAGAACGAAAGAAACTTCGTCGCCAAAATCGTAGAGAAAATTGGAAGGAAACACAAGAGAAGATACGTTTGGGATTAGAACCGGCTCCTGCTCCGAAAGTGAGAATTTCTAATTTAATGCGAGTCCTTGGAGTTGAAGCTGTTCAAGATCCTACTAAAGTCGAAGCCCATGTGAGGAAAGAAATGGCTAAGCGACTGAAAACTCATCTGGATGCCAATGAATCGAGAAAGTTAACACCTGAGCAAAGAAAGGCCAAGAAACAGAGAAAGATGGAGGAAGATGTAACTCTTGGAGTTCATGTGTCCGTTTATAGAATTGACTGCCTTGCAAATCAGTCTAAGAGATTTAAAGTAGATAATGTTGCGAGGCAGTTACACATGACTGGAAGTGTAATAATGTATAAGGAGTGTAACATAGTTGTAGTAGAAGGTGGTCCTAGGCAGCAGAGTAAGTACAGAAGACTTATGATGACGAGGATTAAATGGAACGAGGACAAGGTGAAAGACAAGGAAGATACCCTTAACAAGTGTGTTCTCGTTTGGGAAGGCATGGTAAAGGAAAGAAGTTTCTCAGACTTTAAGTTTAAAATGATGAAAACGGAAGAATCTGTGAGGGATTATTTCAAGAAACATGGAGTTCATCACTACTGGGATGCTGCTATAAGTGGAACAGTGCTTGAAAGTGTCATGGACTCCGCGTAAAAACTTCCTGTGAAATAACTTATTTTTTCATAATATAACGTTTTATGTTGCAATTGTGTGAAAACTGAAAGTAATTCCTGATCTTATGCATTCACGATTAACCAGTAAATAAGATTCTCTATAAATATTGTGTGGAAACTTCATGAGAAATGGATTTGAATAAAGAATTGGACTTAAGATGAATTATCATTTAAATCCTTGACTAACTTGTTGTTAAAGTGTTTGAACAGAAAGCAGACGATAAGGATTCACCTTTGACCGTTATTATCTCCAACTCACTTCGTGAATTCTCGTAGACAAACTCTGATAAACTTCACAGACAGCTGTGAATCTGGTTTACATATTACATCATAAATACAATAAAGTAAAGATTTAATTTTTGCACAAATTCTGTAGTACGAACACACTGGTAGAAGGCGAAATGAAAGACAATCATATCCTAATCGATACTGACGCTGGAACGGACGACGCTGTAGCGATTTGGCTCTTATTACGTGCCCACCAAGATCCTAAGAGTAACATAAATGTTGTTGGAATAACATGTGTCAATGGGAATACCACAGTGAACAGCGTTATCATAAATGTCAGCCGAATTCTTAGAGCCGCTGGAGAGTATGAGAAGGTCAGACTATTCCAAAGTCATGTCAGACCAAAGTCAAGGTCTACCCTAAAAATAATCATGTGTCTCTTACATTAGATTCCCATCTTCAAAGGAGCAAGCCATCCTATTTTGGAGCCTTTTGTGCACCAAGTCGAGCCTTTCCACGGAGAAAATGGATTTGGAGATGTAGACTCTGAACTTGAGCCTATCGATCCTAGTATTTCTAATGAGAACGGGGTCTTAGCAATGATCAGATTAATTCACCACTTCAAAGGTAATTTGACTAACTATGCAATCAGGAAAGTATCCAAATCCAAACAAACAACTTATGTTCAGCTTTCCAACTTCAGGAAAATTAACCCTTGTGGCTTTGGGCGCTCTAACCAATTTAGCATTGGCTGTCAGAGTCGATGAATCCATACGAAATCAAGTTCGAGCTGTTTATGCAATGGGTGGAAACATAGAAGGTAGTTTTATTGGCAGTCTCTGAGGTGTAGCGAATACCCAACGATTTCAATGACCGCAAGGACCACAACTTTTGTCATTACAGGAGAAGGAAACGCCACGCTAAGCGCAGAGTTTAACTTTGCAATAGACCCTGAAGCAGCATTCATCATGCTAAGTGCTTTCACTTGCCCTATCATCATCGCCCCTTGGGAGGCTTGTAAGCGTGAAGCTACTTCTCATGTAATTAGATTGAATTGCTGATTTATATGTGTGATAAGGATGATGCGATTGAGTTTCATTTTCCCCATGGCTGTTCACTAACTTTCTCGAGTTTCATTTGACAAGGAATGGAGAACTCAGGTCTTGGGAAAAGTAGACTCTCCTCAGATGAAGCTACTCAACAAAGCTGAAGAAAAAATCCTCCAGAAATACACAGATATTTGGATCCCATGCGATCAGCTTATTGCTGCTGCTTTGGTTGAACCCAGAGTAAGCTAACAACCTTAATTTTAATCAACTTTTGATTTTCATTATTAGGGTTCACGAATTGAGATAATTACGGAAACTACAGGTAATTACGGAATCTAAACGACTTCACTGTACAGTGGAGCTTCAAGGAAGACACACGAGAGGATTGCTGCTTCTAGATCACATGAATTTACTCAAGAATACTCCTAATGTGGAACTAATTACTAATTTCGACTCAGAATTACATCTGAAACTTCTAGTATGGGCTGTTGGCGGACCCCACTATGAGTAAATAACCATATACCTATCACCTGGGATCGCATATCGTACCCTAAATCTGGAATAAAACCGATGACTGTGACCTACATCCAAAACTCATCCTGAAAAACTTATTTCCAGTCTACTGAAGCATAAATCATATTGTATGGCTGGTGGAAGTAGCACCACCCATTCGCAATCATTCAGCAGCTCTCTCCTTCCAATTCTCGAATACCTTTCTGACTGTCTGTTCAGGAGTCATATCCTTGTTGGCAGAGGTTATGTGATGAGGAAATTGATATAAGATTAAGTCATATCCTCCACACAAAAGGACAGAGATTCCCTTTCCATCCATCCACGAGTTCCACGCGATCTCATTCTCCAGTGGAGTCTCCATGAGTCTCATCTCTGTGTGTAGTGTAGTGAAGGTGGCACATGTCCCAACTGCCAAGCATCGACATGAAAGTGGGGAAAGTAGGTCTGTGTGTTGCCAAGCGGCCTTGCTGACCTCATTTCACACACACTTTCCTAGGCCAACACGCGTCGCGAGGTGGTGCATTACATACAAATGGTTCCCTTTCTCTACGCACTTTCTCCCACTCGTCCCTGCGTACGGCGTGTGTGAGTCCCACAGCAGTCCTACTTTCTCCCTGTGAAATATTAATCTCACTCTCTGAAAGTAGGTGAAGCGGGACTCTTCTCTACTTGTTCCTATTCTTCCGGGTAGGCTCGGGGTACTTCATCCTACTTACACACATTAAGTAGGTCACCATGCGTATAGACCCGGGTATATTGCACAAATGCGTGTGCGTGAATCTCCTTAACCCTGGCCCTGGCAACTTGGCCAATTCGCAAAAATCTGGGTTCTCTCTTCACTTTCCTTCCAGTCTCTCTGCCAAAAGAACATGTTGCTCTCAAGCTCTCATCTTTCTTGAGATACTTTTCTCATCATCATTAAGTATCTCTCTCTACTTCTCTCTGCCCACCAAGGTTATTTCTTCTAACTGCGTTCACACGCAGTTTAAAATCTTGTAATCTCTTCATTCCTAATCACACATCTTTGCTAATTCCTCTCTCTTGTTCTTCTCTCATTCAAAATCTTGTCCAGCATTATGGACACTTTCGCTCTCGAGTGTAGTAAGTTACCATGTTGGGCATTTGACCCAGTTTCCTCCGATGTCCTACTAATGCCACACGCCAAAAGTAAATCGATACTCCAGAGTACAACATCTTCAATATCTGCCTCTCTACTCGAGTCACCTGGAGTGGGACTCGATCTGCCCCAACATTCTTCATCTTTTTACTCATCTTCATATAACTCCACCTCAAACTTATCAAACTTTGACCCAGGTCAACAACAACAGGATGCTAAGTTGTACTTACCAACTTTAACGCTGTCTTCACTCACTCCTGGAACCACTTTCATATTTGAAACATCAGGACTCCTCACACAAGACAGCAACAACAATAGTTCAAATCTCAGTGACATCTCATCTTGTCTTAGTTCTGCCTGTTCATCTTCTACCTCTTCCAACAATCCTATCAATTCAATTCCTGTCACGACATCAGCCTCAGCTTACATGACCTTGGATCCTCTCGTTGGATCTGTGAGCAAAGGTCACGATGGAAGTCAGCATGACTCATCCTCCTCCCCTCTCGTCCAAGAAGCTTCAGGGGGACTGAGACTCCCCAAGTTCGAAGAGATTCATTTGCTATCAGGAAGAAGCAAAGATGTAGAGGATTCTCAAGATGACCCGAGAGCCCCGTCATTCGGTCATTACGGACAGTCAGGGGACTCCGGGGGAGGAGGACAAGACGATGACGACACGGTGGTCGTAGACGCAGACTTGGGAGAGTACTTCAGTATTCACGACTTAACTTCCACGTACTCACATCACACTAGCAATTCGAACGATAGTTTCCCTCAAGACTTGAAGATTGATGATTTGACAACAAGTCCCAGTCGAACATTACGATTGAGCACTACCAGTGAAGAAGATGCTGTTCAGTTGGGCCTGCTGGATCAGAGCTACCCTGAAGAAGACGAAGTTCTTGAAGATGATGTGATTCTCGATGAATTCGAAGATGATGAGGATGATAAAGATGAGAACTCGGGAGGAAGTGTGAGTACCGTTAGTAGTGGAAAGGCAGAGTTAAAATGCAAGTTTTGTGGATTCGTCTGCTGCAGTAAAAGCAGCTTGGGGATCCATGAACGCAGACATACTGGAGAGAAACCTTACAGCTGCAAGTAAGTCTAATCTATTTTGAAATAATGTAGCAAACGAAAGCAATTTTACCAATTCTATGAATATTCTTCAGGTACTGCGGGAGATTATTTAACAGCGCACAATGCTGCAAGCATCACGAAAGACTTCACACAGGAGATAAGCCGTTCCAATGCAAATATTGTGGGAAGAAGTACGCTGTTAGCACAAGGTGTGAACTAAGGCTTTGTAATGTTCTTTAATTACAGAAACTGGACTGTTGTTTATAATAATGTGTGCTTTCCAGGCTAAAGCGCCATGAACGAGTTCACACCCGAGAAGAACCTTACAAATGTGTAGAAGATGGATGTGGAAAGACATTCAGATGGTTTGATGCGTTTCGAGATCATCGCAACACCCACACGGGCGTGCCACTTTACCTCTGCTCCGTGTGTGGAAAGTCGTTTACTTCTTATTTGAAGTTTTATTACCACGAACGAGGTCACTTTCTCAAGAGGGAGAGGGACAAAGACAAGCAAAGACTCAAGGGAGCTGCTCCTGCCAATGCGGAGAGTAAAAAGGACCCCAAAGGAGCCAAAGCTCCGAGAAAACCACGGGGAAAAAAGGCTCAGCAGGCTACTAAACAAACTGACTAAGACATAAACTGCAATCTCATTCACATAAGAAGAACAATCTTGTAACACGAATCTCAAAACTAATGCGTGTAATTATCAGCTTAGTTAGCTTTTATAAACTCGTAAGGATACACACTAAACTAACTATACTATACTTATTATCGAAACGCTTTACTGTACAATTCCCTTTTGACATGTTTCCAAAAGTTCCCATTGTTAACAACTTCTGTATGCCACAAATGTGTTCCACAATAGAGCTCAACAATAGAATGGATGAGTACACATGTATTGATTATTACTCTGGGTCAGTTTCATTTTACAGTTTTATATAAACTCGTTCTTCTTTAATCAATCCTTTTCCTCCCCTAGTCAAATGATTTATTTTTTATTATTTCCGAATTGTTACTTTATTGCTTAATACAAACATTATTAAGTAAAGAGTAACTAGGGTTTAAGTACAGAGTACTTTCTACAGTAAAATGTGGAATAACTCTTCTGAGTCCGTTATGTACCTCGTCGTGTGTAATCGACAGATTTAAAAATCCAGGTCGATAATTAGGATGATTCATTTAATGATATAAAATTAACCGTTGTTGAATGACTTAAATTAAATTGAAGTAAGTTCCACTTGAAACAATATTCCCGTACAACCACAACGTGAAGTTCATTGAATTTAACATCTGCAGGACCGAGGTTAAATAATTTTACTTGTACACAGGTAAGCTTGTACAAGAGAATCACTAGCCAAATCTCATAGTATTTAGTAGATATTAATAAACAAACCAAAAGATCTTTGTATAATATTATTACATGTATTTTTATTTGAACCTGCATAATAGGTATTTAAAACTAAGATTGTACTTAATTAAGTATGTGAGCGATATGAATCAATATGTGTATGATGGTAGTTGGAGTTCTATATGAAACTAAATAGTACAAAATGTAATGTTCATATTAAAATTCCCTAATTCTCCGCAGTCACCAACCGCAGTACTCTACTCTTGATTATTGGATACTTGCGATCGCTTAATCCATTGACTATCAGTCAGTTACCAATGAGAATCAAACTTGTGACGACTGCGAGTGTTTAGAATTGTTATTCAACCATTATGCTCATGCCCATTCCCCATCCTTAATAAAAATTGATGGAACTTTACTCAGAAAATGGAAAGTAATTATTTTAGAAGCGATTTACTTAAAAATTACCTGACGACACCAGTAGCAGGTTAATATGTGTTGAGTAGAGGCAAAAGCAATTGAATGTTATTCTCACATAAATATTACACGTATCGTACATGCAAATTAAGATTAAGCAGCAAGATCACATCGGTATGCGACAATGGCGTCATTTCACTTCGACCTTTCAGTCCCCCAGGTCCAAGTCCTAAGAAGTGCTATGAATTAATTAGGTTTGCATATGTTTTTTCAAACCCATTCTATCTCTATCCTTATGAATAATTAAAGAATTCATAGCAGTACAGAGTAGAAATATTATTATGTGCATATTAAAGCAAGTCAAAGTACACTAAATATTTTTTTTGTACAACAGGTTTATGCGTCATGGAATGGGATTTAATATCAAATATAACATAATATAGTAATGTTTATTTCTTTACCTACAAAACCAGCCGAGTAGTAAAATATTGTGCACCAGGCGAAGGTTACAGTCGAAGACTTTTCCTGTAAACCATTCAGTTACGCTATAAATTATAAAAATTACAACGGCTTGAGTAAATTTCTCACGAGCATCAAGCACGACAAGTGACATTACGACACTATAATTGATCGCAGTAGCAAGAATAAGAATTTAATTCGAGGAAATGTAGACATGTAGATTCTTGGTAGACGTTTCTGGAGGTTCAAGCAACCTAAATATTCATCTCAAGTGTCAGGTTTGAAGTCTAGGATATTCACATAACATTTACCATGCAGTCGCTTCAAGTTTCATCAGAGGAGGAGAATTTGTTAGTTCAGGTAATTATTAAATTAAAAACAATTAGCAGTTATTCTCAGTTTTACATCTGCCGAATATAAATTTTCACTTTTTCAAGTTGCGACAAAATGTGCAGGACCTGAATGCTGAAGAAAAGCTACTGGAAAGTAAAAATGTTGTTCGGTGGCTCAGAGGTATCTATCAGTCTTTCTATCTATCATCTTACAATTAGCATTGCCATACTGATTTATTAATACTAACCACTATTTCTTATAGCGAGGAATCACAGTCTTAAAGATGCTGAAAGAATGTTCCGGAATGTACGTCTGATTGAATACATGCATCTTATTTTTTCGAATTTGCCCTCGATTCATTAACATTGCGTTTTTAGCACGTAGCATGGAGGCAGGAAGTCGGTATCGATAAGCTCGCAGAAAACGAGATTCCTCTTCCTAAGGGCTGGGAGGAGCATTTTCAGTTCGAGTTATTCGGGTTCGATGAGGACGGGGGACCAAGTACGCTAATAATTGAATTAAAACTTATTAAAATATCAACTCAAACTCCTCCTTGCTACGATATAATGAATCATTATGAATATTCTTTGCATACAGTTCATCTGTTCTATGGGAAAACATTTGTAATAGCAAGAGCATTCAGCGCAGGACACAAAGACATTTTGTTACAGCGTTTATTTTCCGAAATCGAACGGGCATGGAACCTCTGCTTGAAGAATTCAATAGGCAGAGATTTCATTCCTCAGTTTGTATGCATCTATGATTTCTCTGAGGTTTCTTATCGTCT
>JAQGBV010000737.1:0-22347 GCA_034698685.1 Isotomurus pseudopalustris
CCCCCTGAAAAAGTACAACAACCCTTTAAGTTTCCAACTTCACACAAATTCAACTTTGAACTAATTTGAACTTTGAATCTATAGATTGAACTTTGAACTAATTTGAACTTTGAAACTATAGATTGAACTTTGAACTAATTTGAACTTTGGAACTATAGATTGAACTTTGAACTGTACTTACTTCCATTGAATAGCATTCTTGGTCTTCTTCTCAATAAGGCCGATGCCCTCAAGTACATTAGTGATATCATATATACGACGCTTCTGTCTAACTGCAAGAATATCAGCAGCCTGAAATCACAAATTCACCTTGTTAATTAGCACGAAAAGTAAACAAAAAACGCAGCTTGATGTTATCAATGCATATTTTCATTGTGGTACACTTCAAACTGCGCTTTTCCGCCTTCTTCCCCACGGCGGCAAGCAAAACCCCCACCGACTTTGATTTGCCCGGAATCACTGGAGATGAATACATAAACATCGCTTACCTCTTTTAGGTCCAATACACCATCCTTGGCCTTTTGTAGGAGCGCGACAAAGCGCGTTGTGAGTAGGCCCAGGGACTTCTCGTAACGACTTCCCGGAGTGACGGGAACGGATAAGGATGGAGGAGGACTTCCGTCTGCCATCTTCACCATTCCACGGGGGCTTAAATGTCTGGTTAGGTCGATCTACTCTCTCAGGAGATGCGAATGTTCACCTGGAGGAATTAATTAATTGGGGCTGAAGATTGGGAGCGAAAGAGTTGGAAGATCGGAGATGTGTTTACTCAAGTTTACTGTGGAGAAGTAGCAACGGAAGGAGGAGGAGGAGGAGTGGGTCACGTGGGGAGGGAGCGTGCCGCCGCCGCCAGCCGAGACGGAGTACGCGGGAATTTCAACAGGCGGCGCTCCCTTCTTGAACTCAGTTCGTCAACAAACAACACACACACACACACACACACACACACACTATTCTCAACTTGAATGAAAGTGATTCTTTTATATCGATTCTCTTGCTCTAGTCAACTGGGCTCAAAAATAGATAAGCTGAACTTACTGGACGGGAATGGGACTGTGACCTCTGACCCGATGGAGAGTTCAGTCGTCAAACCAAATCATCTTGATCTCTGGAATGAAGTGTGACGACGTCTGTTTTCTAGGAACTAAATAATATTATTGTGTTATTGTGATTTCTATTGTATGTTTGGTAAGCCTAACCTTTGACTTTTGTGGATTTAATTAATTAATATGGTTTACTGTGTTGAATGAAGGATTTCTCTACAAGAATACTTGTGTGTTTAGGTGCAAGTTTGTAACTTCGGAGGCTAACCTTTTGGACGTGAGTCAGTCAGTCGCACCTTCTCTTCACAGTAGTCGAAGTTAATAATATGTATGGAATTGCTGAGATGGCTCAAAAAACTCGTAACTAAAGATTCCATTAATATACTTCTGGGCATACGGACAGAACCAGAACCTTGTACTTACGTGAACATAAGCTAGAAGACAGAACTGACAGAACATAAGCATGGGGTCAGTTCCACCCCCACCAAAGCCATGGGAGGCGAATTCTGGACTTCCCATCGCTTCAGGACTTAAGCCATACATCTCAAATACGTACGTAAATAATAGTAAACATCATCAAGGTAAAATCTCGGTGCGAGTGAGAAGTAATGTCAACTTTTGAATTGTATTATGTAGAGATAGACTTCATAGTTCCGCGATACCTTATCCAGGATCTGGAGGTGGAGGTTTTGTAACACAGACGCCGACTACAACTGGTGCCCCACTGCTAGCTGCCCCCAGAGTCCCTCCACGACCTCAGGGAGCAATGCAAAGACCTGTCTATTCCGCTTCTCGCCCTTATATGCCCTACTCCTCCTCCTTTTCTCCCTACGGAAGTGGTTACGGAGGTGGGGGCTACATGAGCCCCTTCAGCATGGGGACAATGGGGATGGGCAGCGCTTATTCCCCTTACGGCGCGTCTCCTTATGGAGGTTCTTATGGGGCCTACAATAGACAACCATACGGCATGGAAGAACCCTCTTTCACGCAGATGGCTGAGGAGTCGGCTGCATCTGCTTTCCAGTCAATTGAGTCCTTCGTGAGCGCTTTCGGTTCGATCGCCGCGATGCTCGACTCTACTTTCCATGCCCTGTACTCTTCATTCAGAGCTGTTGTAGGAGTGGCTGACCATTTGGGAAGAGTCAAGCAGATCATGTCGGCCTTCGCTATTTTCCGCTTCTTCAAATGGACGTACCGACGTCTTCTTTACCTTATCGGTAATTTGATTAACTTTACTTTCATCTATAGCATGTCTGTATTTACGAAATCATAAAAATTGTCTTAATTCGAAATATTGATTCACCAGGAATATCAAAAATTAAACCTGCAGATATAGAGTCACTGTGGAACAACATAAACACAGAGGAAGTTGGCGGAGCGCTTTTAAGAGGAGGAGAACCTAAGTCATCTAATTGGCCTATAGTGATGTTTTTGGGTTTCATCTTCGCAGGACCTTATCTTATGTGGAAACTTATTCGGTCCCTGAACCTGGATCCACAGCAAAAAGGTGCAACACGATAATTAATGTCTTTCATTTTCTGGGTATTAACATTACTAAACATAATAATTCATAACAACGAAATGATTGAAATGCAAGCAGTTGAGCGAATGAAGTGGGCCAGTGGAGAGGATGAGCATTTCGTCGCATCCGCTGAGTATGACTTCGAAGCAGCTGGGGAAGGAGAGCTGTCGATAAAGGTCGGGCAGACCTTGCGACTTGCAACCATGAAAAATCAGCCACCGAACGTGAATAACTGGGTACTCGCCTCTGATGGAGTAAGGATTGGACTCGTCCCCATATCGCACATCAAGGTTCTTGGGAAAAGGAGAAAAGATGTCACAGGAGGTACAGCGATGGCGCCGGTACCCGGGGTACATAATTCTTTAAAAGCAACACCATCAACTAGTCAAGGCTTGGAAAATCCTATTTCATCCCCTGCAATTATTCAAGACTCTCTAATGCAAGAAAGTCTGTCCAGCGACGCTGGAGGAGGAATGTCCTCAGACGATGACTGTGAAACTCTAGTAGGCGACCCTATTACTGATGAAACTTAACAAGCTATAACTAATTACTAATATCTCTTGTTTGTCTACTATTTCAAATTAAGTCTTTACGCTTACCTGTCATACACTTCAGATTTTTAAATTATGTGAGATGCACGATGCGATAAGTTATATCGGAATAAATAATCATGAACGAAGTGAGTTATCCCAATAAAGAGTTTATTGATGAAAATGAATCATGTGAAGTCTTACAAGTACGGTTCTGGGAACTCGAACGTCACTTGCTTGCCCGTCAGCTTCTTGTACACCGCACCGAAGGTGTCAACCTGTTTAAAATAAAAAACTATTATGTTAGTACTCGAAATCGGATTTAAATCAGAATTACACAAGTGTATGTGGGTTAAAATGCGGCCTATCAAAAGATATTAAACATAGGCAGTCATGCAGACATTCCACATGAAGAACTCAATTTAGCACACATGTGGATCGCCCTCTCGATGGGAATGCAAGAGGGAGAACTCGGGAGTGCATAAAACTAATCGACAGGAAACATACCTTGTGTTCAATCGTAGTCTGCTGACTCCTGTCAAGGTGAACTTTGATGAGTCGTGATCCGTCTAATTTGACGCGGATACGCTTTCCAACGATTTCAGCAGGGTAAACGAGGTCCTCAAGAATGGCGTCGTGGACCGCAGTCAGAGTTCGACTCCTGGGGCGCTTCTGCTTGCTGGCACTCCTCGTCTTACGCGTTGGCTTAGCTAACATCCTACGCTTTCCGACGAAGATAACATACTTCCCAGAGAACTTCTTCTCCAACTCACGAACGAGACGGATCTGGATTTTCTGGAAAGTTTTCAGCTGAGGGAACGGCACGAAGATCACGATGGCCTTCTTTCCGCCTCCAACGTCGATTTCCTTAGCCCCAGTGATGTACAGTTCACGCAACTGAGCTCGCAGGTCAGAGTTCATTTCCAACTCGAGAAGTGCCTGGGAGATTGACGTCTCGAAAGCATCAGACGCCTCTCCCGCAGGCTTCAGGATCTTCGTCCCCGCTGCCAACATTGTCCCTGTAATTCACCAAAAAAAGATCTGTGTAAATAATTAGGCTGGCCGACAACACGAGGTGCCCAATGCCGACACTACTGCCGACCGGCGATTCCCCTTGACCTGATCGCCCAACCACAGCAACGACGACCATTCTACAAACCTTACATTCTACAGAACACTAAAATTCGAATGAGGGCTTACCGTAGGTTATCGAGGAAATGTAGGGTTATCTGCAGAGTGAGGGTCAATATGGATGTACGAAGCAACTCAACGGAGTGAGGCTGTGAGAGAAATGAGGAGGAAGGCACACTGCATTCACTTTGAGTTCGGAGTGGGAAATTTTGTCACGCTTCTCCTCGCACTCCACAAGATGACAACACTCTCCTTCACAAAGGAAAGATGTTCATCCCACGTGACTCCATTCAAAGTCTTTGCCCGCGAATTTCTGATTGTTTTTTGTTTACATGTGGAGGCCAACCTGTCCATTTGTTCCAACAACACAGCAGTGTGGACAATGTGGATTACTGTGGATGTGTGGCTCACTCATCACTGCCGTGACTTACGGTGACTTGACTTCGTGCTTCGAGCAGATATATTTCAGTTTGTATGACGGGTTCGGGTGCGTGGTTCTGTTGTCGTTGTTTTAACACGTTGAATAGCCTCAACTTCTGGGCTAGGACGTCATGGACGCGTGCAACAAGTCATTTTTTACTCTTGCGATCTGAAGGACTGCTGAAGTTTGCGATCCCGTCACTTGCAAGACATCGGAGAGGTCCAACTTTTCCAAGCAGCAGCTACTGCATAAGACCAACTTACGATAACGCTGGTTCACTTTCGAAACTTTTTTTGTGGCTGAAGACTTTGGTGGCAGAAGACATTATGGGATTTTTCTACGCTGTGGCTAGGGGACGTAAACCTGGGGTGTATATGACGTGGTAAGTAATGAAGACTCCAGCGTTTGATATCTTGATCGTAGACATTACATTCATTTTTAATTGTTACAGGAATGAGTGCAAGTCACAGGTGTTTGGGTTTCCAAACGCAAGATACAAAAAGTTTCCGTCGCAAAAGGAAGCAGAAGAGTTTATTGAAGAACATAAAGAGGTTGGAAGAGGAAGAACAGATATGAAAATGACGGGTGATTCTAAAGGGAAGGTTGAAGTGGATCAATCTTCTTCTTCGCTAGTGAACGCAGGAAAAAGTCCCTTAGGGCTTTATAGCAAGACCTCATCCCAAGTTCGCTCGCTAAATTCATTACCTATGGGTTCTCAGAAGAAAACTTTGGTGTGTGAACCTCAGCCTCTTTCGTCAGGTGCCTCTAGTCGAAGTATATCTACCTCGGGATCTTTGGGAAAGAGGGGGTCCAGCAACGCATCAAAAGATTACAAGGAATTCATTACGGGGAAATCGTCCATGTCTAAACGGCCCAAGTTATGTGAAGAAGTGGACCTGTCCTCGTTTGAAATAGATGAGGATGGATATGTAGTCGTTTATACCGATGGTGCGTGTAAAAACAATGGTAAAGGAAAGGCCTGTGCCGGCATCGGAGTTTGGTTTGGTGAATCCCATTTTCTGTAAGTCTCATATTACATTTATAAATGTGATATTAGTTGCAAAAATAAAATGGAAATCAATGGATATACTCATTAACTTCTAGAAACATTTCTGAACGGGTAACAACTCGACAGACTAACAATTCAGCGGAAATTCAAGCATCTGAAAGAGCTATTAGAGCTGCCAAAAAGTTTGGTATGTATTGTTAAATTACACAGAAATTAAGGATTATGCTGTTTGACAAAAAAACAACGTAATGTATTATGTGTATAATGTATTATGTTACATCAGGACTTTCGAAACTTAGTTTGAAGACGGACTCTCAATTCGTGCTAAACTGTGTTGGGAAATGGATGGCTGGATGGAAGAGTAATAACTGGATGAAAGGAGGTCGAAGTGGTTCACAACAGGTTATTAATAAAGACGATCTGATGGTTCTGGACGAAACGATGAAAGGAATTGAAATAAAATGGGTGCGTTTTATTTTTTTACTTAATTTATATTAAGTACATTTGAATTCCATAAGTAACTTGTTCGATGGCTTATGTTCACAGTCGTATATTCCAGCCCATAAAGGTCATGTTGGTAATGAAGCTGCAGACAGACTTGCTGTGCTGGGATCTCTTCTACCTCTAAAGAATTAACTGGATGTATGTATGTTAAGCAATTTTTATAAATAAAAGAACTGCAATTAAAATTGCATATTGACTGAGCCTGCAATTGTGTCCGGGGTAAATTGATAATTTTATTTGCGTTAAAAATATTCATTTTTATAAACTCTTGATTGAGATCCAACAATTCAATTGAGATTAGATTGCAGATAGTGCAGATTATAAACAGTAATGAGCAATCAAATGTGAGCATACAGTTTACATGGCTTTACATAAAAGGTTATGGTTGTCTTTTGAGTGAGAATGAAGGAGACGTTAGGTGTAAACATACTGTGGAGTTGTTAGAAAGTCTTTTTAACTGGGTCAAATACGTATGAATGAGGAAGTCTTATAGACTATTACGACTTACAACGCTGTGAAAAAATTCACATGAAATGAAAGTAACATTGTAAATGTGTCCCCTACAAATTTTTCAATCTAGAAATGTGTCCCTAACACATTTGTTTTACAGAGTGACTTTCGTTTTTTCATAGCAAGCATTTTTTGAAAACCCCAAAGGTAAACATGGACATTGGACATTGATTTCTTCGAAACTTCCGATTTTGAGATGAAGTATAAGCGGTTGGTAGAAAGTTTGAGTAATCTTTGGCAGTGAATACTAGCTGATTAGAGATTTTCGTGTACACAGTAGTGCGTAAAATACAATTATTATGCACATTGGAATAACATTGTTGTTAGAAGAATCATGCGGATGTTACATCACATAAAGGAACTTGATTTCTACGTACGGATGAAGGTGATATGGTACTAGTGATTGAAAATATTTAAAGGAAGGACGATGAGGAAGAATTGAAGGATTCTGGTTTCTAGTATCTCTTGACACTAATAAGCCTCTTCATGTTCGTACTCTTCAACAACTAACAACAATGCTTACACAGAGATGATGTCTACGTCCTGCCGTCCCTCAAGGAACAAATTGTGGAAAGTGGACTGTCTCAATCTCTGAATCGACTACAGTATTGTATCGTCGAGCGTCATAATACCTGTTATACATATCATGTTCAATTCTATACACACTGGCGTAATTTCCATCCCACTGCTTATTCTGTTTGTAGAAACTGAGCTTATAACACGTGTTGATTCCATTGCACCTTAATATTATCGATCAAAAAACTTTGAACTTCAATTCTGATTAACAGCACTGAGAAGATAGAATTCGATTTTGAAATATCGTGTTGTGCAAGAAGGCTTTACGCTTCGAAACGCTCACATAGGTTTTTTGAAGGTCCCAACTTCAGACTTAACTTATCCGTCAGCAGTTCCCCAAATGAACTATATAGTCTGGTAAACGCAGCAGAGCAGCGTCCGGCTCAATAAATCTTACAGTGCCCCAATATTTGTATAACAATATCTTGATCTTGCTGTAAGCAGAATCATTACTCCAAGATAATCAGTGACGTTATTGCATTAATTAGTCATTCGATCGAACCTGACCTAGACATATTAAGGAAGGTATTTCCGCTCGTCAGTGTCATGCATCGCTAAAGAACGCCTAAGAGTTTGATACTCTGTGCAAATATATCGGTAACTCACTTCACTACTACTAGTGCAACAGCGATAGCGAAGTATTTGGAGTTGGACTGCACTAACTGAGATTTTGTTACACGTGCTGTAATCGAGTTAAGTTGTATCGCTATAAACAATAACAATAATAATCGTTTCTGGTAGGGTAGCATGATACGTACATGCTGACGTCGTCGTGACTCACGCTTTACCACAGAACTACTACAGCTTCAGCTTATAAGTGAAGGATCTTAACGAGAAGTCAACAGTCAAGAATAATACCTGCAGTCAAAAGCAACTATATTAAGGTTCTACCATCGTGGAAAGAATAATAGTACCTTATTGCTACGAAGTGCCAAACTAAAAGTCATACACATCTAAACTCTACTGATTGCTTTCGAAGGAGTCTCTGAGTTTCAATCTGACAGAATTCTTCAATGTGTTCAAACAGAAGGAAGATGCTCCTTGTGGCATCTGCATCATTCCCAGGAGTGTCTTCCAGTAGTTCCAGTTCTCCAGGACACAATCCTCCGTCTTCGTTAATTCCTTTGGACCTGCACTCGTCTGCTTCCTCAGTGAATCTCCATTCTACCGACTACCTTCTTCAACAGGATCTCATTCTGCCGGACTTGGCGAATGCCAACAATCAACCATCAAATCATAACACAGCCAAGGCGAATCGTCCCTCCTCTACGAGTCTCTTAAGATTCGAAACATTTCACGCTCTCATGAGGGAATGTAACGCTCTCCTCTTTGTCCTCAACACAGCGACCCTCCTAGCCGGATACTTTTGCTTCATGGGAGTTCACTTCGTAGCTTCAACTATTCTTCTGTTCGTGTGGAACATCCTGAATCCTTCACCACAAGTTGAGGCCGACCTTCCTGGACGTCAGAATTTGGATGTCGACATCAATCCTCGGGCTCTCATCATTCCTCGTAGCAAAGTTTCGCGAGGATGACTGACTGATTCTTAGTATTTTATTTATATACACTCGTTTTGATCTTTGTTAATGGTCGATTTCTTTAATTCATTATCATTGTCAAACAGCAAACCAAGCTGTTAAATAGAGACTAGACTGACTAATAAATTTTGTTTTTTTAATATCGTAAAGAAGACATTTGTAGCTGTCTAATTTGGAGTCGCATGCGCCCGGTGATATCGTCAGTGGCGAGGTCGATTCAGAACGGGAATGTCTTCCCAATTTCTTATCATTAGTCGTTTGTTTGCTCTCACCACATTCTCGTCACGCTGAATTGTCCGAATGAAGTCTGCGATGAACGGGTATTTCTCTCGTTTCTCACGTCCCAAGGGTTTCTGCGTGAACGAATAATAAATTCGGGTTTGCATATCATAAAAAACCGTCTCTCGGAGCTTAGAGAAAACTCATTATCGCATAAACTTACGAAGAAAGGATACAAGGAGAGGTACATTAGGACATCAGCCACCGAATAGTAAGACGTAGCGAAGAAGTTGTGTGTACGCAGGTGACTCTCGATTTCCAGCCAGATATTTGCCCCTAAACGAGACTTTCCTCGAATGTTGGTCATAGCATAGGTCAGCCACTGTCTCACACTCGCTCGTTCCTTAGCACTCCTCCCAAAATGACGGCCTAAGCGCTTCTTATCACCTTTACTATCCGCCATGTCGCTCACGACGGTAAGGAGGATGTTCTCAAAGCCTTTTATGTACACTGCACCTCGGAGGAACTCCACCGTTCCCATCTACTCACACAGAAGAAGAACGTCTTTAAAAAACTCTCAAGAATCCAATGGAATCAACAGGAAATGCGAACTCACACTAGTTGAGCGATAATCATTAGTACGACTGTACTTCAGAAAAGGAAGAACTTCGTGGAGGCCGTAGATTTCCAGGATACTCCGCATATCGTAGACATCGTGAAGATCGGATTCCCTCCAGTTAACAAATCGCCTTCGATGATGAGCTCCAACCTCACTCACCTGCATACTCCACCGGTAGTCGTTGTCCGAAATATTCTTAAACGGTTCCAAACGAGCTTCCCACAGGAAGGGAATATACAACGGCTCCTTCAGCAGTCCTCGTCGTCGCTCTTCTTCCTCCTCGTCATCCGATGACGACGCTTTCGGTTTATTCTTCGCCATGTGTTCTGCCAGGAGTTTCATAAGGAGAGCACGCGGTCCAGGTTCAAAGTTGCTGTCGTACTGTCGGTACTCCTCCTCCTCCTCTCGAAAATACGGTTTGTACGCCTCCACAAATTCCCTGTCCACACGGACTACTTCTCGAATTCTGTCTGCCCATGCCGCCCGTTCTTCCCGTCGCTTTTCTTGGATCTCCCAGAAGTCTTCGTCCGTCTGGCCCTCTGGAGTGGCTGAGCCTCTGTTGTCGACCCCCGTCGGAGGGAAGAGTCTCCAATACTGCTCACGTTGCCCCGATGAGTCTTCGTTGCTTCGTTTTGTTTCTGTTGGGCTGAGTGTGGGTCGGTTTCCGTTTTCATCTGGGCGTCCTCCTTGCCTAGGACGTTCGTCTTCTCTGCGTTTGGAGATGCTGGAAGTCCTGGAGGGAGGTTGAAGGGACGTTGGTGGGGCTACGGGCTTGTTCTTCCAGGCGTTTGGTGCCGGAGGAACGGGCCGGAAGATGAAGGGCTTCGTGTCTGTAGATGGACGGGTGATGTAGTCGTCTCTCTCCAAGCCGACTTTCCGGAGAGGAATCTTCAGGGGATTTCGGTACCTTCGGAGGGAAGGAGCGTCTGGTGGAGGTGGCAGAGGAAACAAAACGTTTCGCAGGTTTACGGGGAAGCCTGGGGGAAGACGGTCCATCATTCCCATGTAAAAGTGTCGGTACCTTCCGTATGTGGGGTCGGTGATTGTTCTGTACTCAGGCTCGAAGGGAACGTAGGAGATTTCTCTCCTGGAGTCGCGAAGCTCTTTGGTTATCTTTCCTTTGTGGAAAAACCTGTTTGCTCGCTCTCCTGGGACTGATCGTCTGCTTCGTTGCGTGAGGACGGGTGGAGAAGATCGACTGCTTCGTTGAGTGTGTACGGGTGGAGAAGACTGACTGCTTTTCTCAGATTCACGGGGATCGGACTGTCTGTCTGCTTGACCTGTGGGTAACCGAAGGATTCCCTTCTGACTGCTACTGTGTGCAGTTTTAGGTCGACTGCCGTGCGACGAAGTTTCCATTGAGTGGGTAGGAGTAGGAGGTCGGCCTTGCTGGCGAGGAACGGGAGGTTTGAGTACCGTTCGTTTCGGGAAATATGAATCGATTGCTCTAAGTTGGAATTTTCCAGAGGGTTTCTGGGAAGCACGAGAACTGCTCTTCTGAGAGGAAGGCAACAGCGACATTACAATTTCACGGGGCAAAGCTGTAGAAGGTCTGACCGATTGACTTTGAGGAGGTTTGGAAGTCTGGTTTTTACGTGGATCGGAGCCTTTGGTGTCTTGCTTTGTTTTCTTGACTGGCATTGATGAACGGGATGTCTAGAGAAAGTATAATACACCTTGTAAAAATTAAGTGGTTTTTGTTGCGTTATGGTTGATCAACAAGGTTACCCCACTGGACGTTCTGGTGTTAGTCTTGGTAGTGGAATTCCTCAGCGCAGTGGCCTGTTGTGGTGTAAGACTCTCAAGTCGATTCCCTGATCGACTGAGAGGTCTCCGCAGGGGGCTGAAATGTCGATAATTCGTCAGACTGGGTGACATTTTTGTAGGATGACCACGACTTCCTGATCGTTCCGCATTAGTAGTGAAACTGGATGAGACTTTAGGGTGACTACGAGTTGAAGGTCTGTTGACCTGCGGACTAGAAGTCCGTTGAGTCTGGGAAGTTCGACTTGGTGATTTCTTCATGGGGCGACCTGCAGTTCTTTGGGCTGCAGGACTTGCAACGCGAATCAACTCCCGACTTGATTCCCTTTTGTTTCGACTTGATCTCGAGGGTCTCGGAGGAGTGGGAGACCGTTTCCGAAGGTGGAGGGGGGACTTAGGGGGTGTGGGGTCAGGTGAGGGGTTCTTCTCAGGTTTCTCGGAGTACTGGAGGAGTATGGCGCTTATGGTACGGCTGGCTGAAGAGGCCTGGGCTTCTTCTCCATACTTCTTGACGGCTTCTTCAAGTGCTCGTTCCGCACTTGGCTCCCTTGTCACTGCGCCATTCACTCGCCCTGCTCTCTTCTCCTTTTCAAGCCGAGCGTGGGCCACAGCCACTTCCAACTGTCTCGAGGAGAATCCTCCAACGAGCTTCTTGTCCATGAGGTGAGTTGTGATTTCCAATTGGGTTCCATGGCTGAGGAGATCCAAAGTTGTGTCGCTTAATGTTCTCACTCTTCCTCCGATATTCACAAGAATCCCCTTCTTCTTCTTCACTCCTTCGTCAGGAACTGCAGTTGGGGTGGCAGTGGCACTGGAAACTCTGCTTTTCAACGCTGTAGGCTGCGTCGCTCCTACTGAGGGCCGTTTCCCGTAGACCCCCATTCCCACGTCTGACTTTACCTCCTTACTCATTTCGTATCTTTGATAATTACGGCAGCATAATAATATTATAATTTGAAGTAAACCTAATAAAATGGAATACAACAGACTAAATTCACAGATTCAGACTATTATATCGCATTTGCACCAACATGTTCCTGAGACAACGCTGATAATAATGGAACAACAAAGACTCGTTCGATTATAAAGTTTGTTTGTTCAATAGATCACATTTGCATCTGATTTATTTTAGTAATACACTCAATATTCATTGAAATTTTGCATTTTTATATTTATCGATCCATATCATCTTTCTGATCACTTGCGAACTTCACAAATATCTGCAATAATAAAATTTAATCGTTAGATCTCCATGAGGTAGACTTTACCAATGGCCTTGATGAGTCTTACATCGTCTAGGGTTGTTTGCGAAACGGAATAGTCCTCAATAAGACCAGAGTCCTTGAGGGCGCACAGCGAGTTGAAGATATCACTCAGACGTGCATCACTTTGAGGAATGCTGAGCTTCAGTTGAGAACAATGTACGTCCTCCAACTTAGCTGAGGGCAAGTCAGTCTCAAGTCGAGCCAACAAGACGGAGTGTCCTGATTTAGGGCAACGAACTGTTACTGTATATCCATCGCCAAACCTGTAGCATATTGGAATTGTAATAATTAGTAAACCTCTGCTGTTTTGCAATATACGTCATTTTCCATAATTATTTATTAACCTGTTTTTTAAATGTTGTAGACTTCCCAGACAAGTAAATTGTCCATTTACCATTATAGCAATACGGGAACATAGTGCTTCGCTGAAAAGATTAAGACAATTAAAAATTGTGAATGTGAATTATGAATTAGTTTGCGAATGAAAATATCACAGCAATACCATTCTTCCATTGAGTGCGAGGTTAGCACAACAGATTTGCCCAACCGAACCAATCGCAGAATAACTTTCCAGAAGCGTCTTCGTGACGCAGGATCCATTCCGGATGTCGGCCTACAGTAACATCATTTGATAGAATAAACTTACTGATGGTGCGAGTACGCTTGGAGCCTACTTACTCATCTAGAAAAACGACGTCAGGGTCCCCGATAAGTGCGATTGCAGTGGAGAGTTTCCTCTTGTTGCCCCCAGAAAAAGTTCCTGTTCGTCGCCGAGCACATTTAGTCAAGCCTAATGTGTAAATGAGTTTCCGCACAGCGACGTCCGTTTCTCTTGCCGTCATTCCCCGCAAGCGTCCGTAAATGCGTAGGAGCTCGTACGCATCGAGAAGTGGATCCAGACCGTCTTCTTGAGGGCAGTATCCAAAATGCTGACGAGCCGAGTCCAGTTGCGTTTCCACGTCTTGTCCACAAACTTTCGCCTTTCCCGATGTAATTCGCACATCACCAGTCAACATCTACATGGAAGCAAGTCAGATTTGTTCGTATGCTAAAGAGAGTTCCCTTCGTACGATGGGAATAATTAGTGGGGAACAAGTAAGACAAGCACCTTGAAACTTGAAGACTTTCCAGCGCCATTAACCCCAAGTAATCCAAAGCACTCTCCTTTCTGAATGGCAAATGTCAATCCGTTCACTGCTGGATGCTTCTTCCCAGAGTAATACTTAGTCAAACTTTCAGCTCTCAAGGCTGACGTGGTTTCGGGTGACGAGTCAGCAAGGACTCGCGCACGTTCTTTGGCAACGTCTTCATCCTCTTCGGATTCCAGGATAGGTTGACGTGGGGCACCACGGAAGAAGTGGTGGAACAGAGCACGATACTCCAGTGCAAGATTGAGAAGGAAGAATGCAACCCCATGGATTCCTAAAAACACGAGCATTTTCCCCAAGTGATCCCATTCAAAACGATCCTTCGGAGCAACGTGTATGGCTGCAAAATACGGCACAAGTCGAAAGTTGAAAATCAGACTGTAATCCATAAGGATAAATCCGCAATCCATAGAAAATTTTATATTTTACCTAGTTTATCGAACGCCAGTGATTCAACATCCAGACGGACGAGTTCCATGAGACCTCTTCCAAGACAGTAGTGGGGAAAGATGAGAAAGACTTGTTTCAGAACAGCACCTATAGCCTCAAGTTCAGGGTCGCCAAATTGCTCCAAGACGAATGTGGACACTGTGGTCATAACGCCAACGAAGAGGTTGAGGCATGCGAGAACTACGAACGCTGTTGAAGGAATGGAGAAGAAGAAAGAAAACGGGTACATCGCTGGAATAGACGCCCATCCATAAAGCAACAGGAGCATCAGAAAGGCACCCCATGAAGGGGGTCCGATGTACGCTTTAGCATCAAAAACAACGAACAGAATCACACTCAAGATGACAGGAACGAGGTATTTGCTCTAATAAGTAAAACAAATCAGCAATAGTCATTATGAAAAAGCACGAAACTCAGTGTTAATTTGGTAACATGTAAGACTGACCAGGTCATATAATAAGTTGGCGATCCAGTACGTAATTGGTTTGACTCCAGACACGAGATGAAGATGTTTACCTCCGCATTTTCGTTCTTCTATAAGATACACCGTGAATGATGCCGGTACGAAGGAAAGTGCGAAGATTATGCACACCGCATGGATAACTCCAAGACCTGCTGTCTTTCTGTTAAACAAAAGATGTCTATGATTATATACTGAAAATAATGGAACAATAAAATCTTGATATAACGCTTACATGGACTCCTTCGTAGATTGAGACTTGGTTAGGTTCATAGGATGAGTGTACAGTGTCATGCCAAAAGAGCTCGCATTGCTCCTCAGTTCATCAGGTAAGTTAGCACGCAAGAATATGTTGTGCATGGCATTCAGATAAGCCACTGAAGATACCCAACCTCGGTTTTCATACCACACACGAAAGGCTGTGATCTCATCAGCAGATGGACTATAACTCAAGGAGAATACGTCGTCATCATCATCTTTCGGAATAGGAGGTTCACCAGAAGTCATCTTGTCTAGAAGATCCACGTAATGTGTAATATTGACGTGATTATTGCTCCGGGCCTGAAGATCAAAACCTCCATAACGTGATGTTTCATATGCTCTGTACGTCTTCTCAATCCATTCTGGAATGTTAAGATGTGTCACATCCTGTAATATGTCTCTAGATGGAGTCTGAAATGTTAGAAATAGGAAAGCGTATTAAAATTAAAATTCTTAGTATTCACGGTTTCAAAATATGCTTAGCTTACCTTCATGCTAGGAGGGCGAATCTTCTCCACTTTTGAAGGACATTGTAGCGATCCTTGTTTGCATGAGCAATTCGGAAAGCTGTACCCTTGAAACGCGATCCTTGATGAATTAAACTCTGCCACGCGTTCCGCGGTCCAGATGGTTGAATCACACAATTTTCGATACCTGGAAATTAAGCAAAGGTCCATTTCATAAAATGAATAAGCATTAGAAATATACATGACAAAATTACGATTCGTCGTTGACACAGGCGGTGCCTAATCCAACAGGTCCAACTAACTCGTCGATGAAGGATCTAAACGAAGGATTAGGACTGCTCGCTTGGCTGAGTGATTCAGAGAAAAAAATATGATTGGGGGAAGGATAAGTCCACGGAGTTATCTCTCTTGGAGGTTCATCAGTCGCAGGTGGCAGAATAAGAGTAAATGCCAATGTAATTGCGATGAATACTGCAGGTAGGATAATCTGTTACAAGTGACATTAAATATTAAAATCAAATTTAAACTGGCGAAGCTAAGAAATGGCTTACTTCGAAAAACATGGCTTTCATGTTTCGAGCAGAGTTCCACAATCGCTTGAGGTAAATGAATGCAATCTGAATGAGAGCCATGCAACAAGCAGAGCGTTTCCAATCAGCTCCTCTCACAGGAAATTCGTCCTCTTGAGACGGACAGCCCCCCTCTTCAAGGAGACAGTCCAGGGTTTCCTCATTCCCGTTGGAACTTTGACACGCTGCAGCCACTAACCCTTCTAAGATTCTTGGTACACTTCCACCAGTCGACTCCACGTCAATTTGCTGGATATTTCCATTCTCTCTAGCTATCGCTGAAATCGAGGCGACACTCAATTTGCCGTTGTTTGGAGTGTGAAGAACGACAGGCTCAGAAGAGACAGTCACAACTTTAGTAGGACAGGCTAGAAGATGATTTGGCCCGATGGGATGGATTTCTAGTGCGCCCTTTTTCGGACATGTTCCAACCTTCATTCGCTTAAGAATTTCAGTGACTCTTCGTTTGCAACTGGAGCTTAGAGAGTGGAAAGAATCTGCGTTTGCCTCGATATCACTTATTGTTATCTTTAGGAAGACGTCTTCCAAGGTAGTGTCACTTATTCCATATGAAGTTATACCCAGTTCCTTCATATTGCTGTCCAAGGTATGGAACAGGGCAGGAAATTGTTTTACAGCTGGGTAAGGAAGAAGCAGGACTACTTCGGAGCCTACGTCGTCAACTAGTTGGCACTCAGGGACGAGTTTTTTCACGAAGACCTTCAACAACTCTGCTTGTTTGTGGGATGGGTTGAGACGAGCAGCTTTTCTTTGCTCTATAATAGTTTCTTTGGCTGTTTCGTTGTTACCATTAACTTTGTCAGATGTCATTTCACGAGGGGTGCGCTGAATGGGATCTTCTCGAACCAACCGCAACGAGTATCCTTGGCCAAAGTGGGACTTGAGGAATAGACTTGAACCGCAAGCTTTGAGTCTTCCGTGGGAGATTATCGCAATACGATCTCCTAACAGATCAGCTTCATCCATAAAATGTGTGGTAAGAATGATTGTTCGACCTTTTTTGTACTTTAATAGAAGTTCCCAGATTGATCGCCTGGAATATGGATCTAGAGGAAAGTAAAGGAAATGTCATTTCAGCGACTTGGGCACACCTTCAATACGTTACAAGAAAAACTCATGAAACTTACCAACTCCACTCGTGGGCTCATCTAAAAATACGGTCTTGGAACCCCCGATAAAGCTACACGCAACGGATAGCTTGCGCTTCATTCCCCCAGAAAGGTTTTTGGGGAATTCATGACGCTTGTGAGGTATACCAAGATCAGATATAATCTGAGTGAATTCCTGTTCGAAAGATGAGTCATATTTGCCCTTCAGGCCAGCGTAGAACTGCATGTGCTCTTCGACGGTCAGTCGGTCAAAGAGTGTGTTGTACTGTGGACATATTCCTGTTCCTCGACGAATCGAATCCATATCTTTGTGGATATCAAGGCCGTCGATACGAGCTGTTCCACTACTTGGTGGAAATAAGCCCGTAAGAATGGAACTGGAATACAAAGTAATAAAGTCATTCCAGTTTAATCAAAAAGATATCAAGTGTTGTGATGTCGGGACAATCTCATTAGACCCTTCTCGTCCTTACATTGTTGTCGTCTGAAATTTGAAAAATTGTAGTTAGAAATATGAAAGATATTCCAATTATCGCTACAATTGTATAAAATTACCTTTCCTGCTCCATTATGCCCGAGAAATCTGAAACAATTAACCATATTATTATGAAATAAATGCTGAATATGAAGAATGCTATATACACAAATCACATTTGTATTCATTTTTTTGTTTTACACTTACGAAGTGATCTGGTCTTCATAAAAGTTTATACTCAAATCTTTCAGAGCAGTTTTCCCATTGGAGTATGTTTTGCCCAGATTTGTAACTACCACACCAGGACGAAAGCCTTCTGGTTCAGCCTCAATAATCGGTTGATCAAAATCACCTACAGAGAAAATGCATAATTAATTTGAACCTTGTGTTGGTTATACGACAACAGAAACGAACTTACAATCTTCTGGCCCCTGGAGTTCAGGTACAGTTTCATACACAACTTTGGTAGGACTGCGGGGAAGTTTCCGTCCTTTCCAATATGATTTCTTTATGAAGAAGTTCCATGGCTTCGGAACACCAGCAGCACCTGAAACAAATAGATAATTTGTAAAAACGGGCCTGTTAATCTGGGAAAAATTTTGAAACTCTAGTAAACTTGCCAGGGAAAATTGCTTCGATGTACCAAGTCAATAGCCAGTAGAAGAAAGTATCAAACCAGAGCATTAAGATACAATAGCTTAAATTAAAGTCATCTCCAGGAAGTGTTGTCAAAGATATCCTGCTCCACTGTGCACCTACCCCGTCCTCTTCGTACCGGGCGAAGTAGGTACATCCGAATCCAAAAGCCACGTTGGATATAAGACACTGAAATAAATTTATAGAGTTTATTGCAAGCACTAGTATTATTTACAGGAAAGCTTAATGTAAAATACTTACACTCATAAGCGTATGGTACCAACTGAGTTGTTCTTCCCAAATTAAAAGCATGTTGTACGGAAGATACGAGACAAAGAATAAAATTCCTCCTGAAAACATTATTCCAGTTAGTTTTCAACAGATTTCTTAATGCATCCGTGATCGAAGTTTAGGCTAACCTGCAGCAGCAGCAGAATTAGCACGAGTAAAGAAGGTAGACACCAAGAAGGAGAAATTGATTGTAGTTACTGTGTAGCTCATCATAAACACCCAAATGAGGGTTACATCAGAGTTTTCAATAACTTTTCCGTACTTTAGAATGATGGTTAGCAGCGTAGCAGAGAAAGACATTATGACGAATGAATCGATGAACCAGCCGCACCAAATGACTCCATTTCCAAGTCCCATAACTCTCATCACTTCTTTGAGCCTCAGTTCCTTTTCCATCACCACTGATTTTACGATCATTGATGACGCGTATACCCATGAAAGTACCATAAATAAGGGGAATGTTCGCGAGATTGCACGAATAAATCTGAATTAGAAAAGATGTCCACGATAAGTATGTTCTTTTTATGTGAAGATGCTTAGGCTTACTGATCGTAGAGATGACAGGGGTAAGGGAATTGCTGGAGATACGTCGTCAAACCATCCATAGATTTCCCTGTGACGATTTCAATCACGCTGCGTTCGATCATTTCTTGGAGGTACACAAATCCATTGGTGATGTACTTCAAATCGAAAGACGGACGCCTTCTTGGCGACTTGCTTGTCAATCTGTCTCTCGATGCCCGTGTTCCATCGACTTTGTCACTGTCCATCCTACAAAGAAGCCATATATTATTATTTAACAAAATAATTCTACGAAATGTCTTTGCTTCTTTCCATATTACTTCAAGTGTCAGGTATACCTAATTTTGTACACTAAGTGATTCGGAATGCTAGTGGTGTTTTCATCAGCATTGGCAAAAGCGACGACTGCCCATAGTTTCTCCGATGATAGAAGAGGTATGCCTGCGTTTACTGCTTCATATTCGGTGGGAAAACCTTTGACCTTATCATACTTAACGCACTGCAAAAAATATTTACTCAGTGAGAACGAGAACAAGTCAAATTGCTAGTTTCCATCCCGGTATATGTAATGAATCTTACTCCCATCAGTTCGGAAAGAAGTTCAGTCATGAAGTCCAGTCTCTCTAACGTGACCTCGACATTGGAGCTGGAAACACTTTCAACGAGTCCCAAAAACTGTGTCTTCTCGGACGGGCTTAACTCGAATCCTGCGAATTTCGCTAGAATGTCTACATTTTTGGGGTCACTCAGCAAAATCTGAAAATTTATCCAAAATTATGACTTGAGACAATACTCGAAGTATCTGTATTTTTAGACGCAGAATATTATACCAAGATATTCGCTATTTCCTCTGAGTTTGTTCGCACGAACTTCCTAACTCGGTGGATGACGTTAACCACAGAATTTAATGAATTTTCTAGCCCTTTCAGTTTTATGAACTTTTCTTCCACCTTTTCCATGATCGCGCGTGTCACTGGAGTATCAGGGGAGTAGTAGATTACGCCTCTGTAGATTACATACCAGCAATGATATATGGATTTCTTAATGACAGCGTAGGGTATAATCTCACCTTATAAAAGGCTTTAACTGTCGCCACAATAAAGCTGTGAATGGCATAGATTCCAGCCTCTGGAATATAGTATTGCAGGCTGCAGATATTTCTGTGTCCGGTTCATAGTAATGATCAGGATTCCAATCTTTCAGACGGTCTCTCAGGCTATCAAATCTGAATTCACACGTTCAAACAAATTTTAGCAAGATAGATAGATATATAATAGCTATTGAGTCTCATAAATATACTTGAATGCATAATATAACTTCGTACATACGAAATATTGTAAGATTGTAACTATTATTACCTTGTCGCTTCTCCAGGGTCAAATCCAAAAGTCTGATTGCCATTCACACTGTGGCCACATATTCCGTCATATAATGCAGCTCCTACGAACTCAGATCCATTAAGCTTGGAAAATTTGTCGAAAGAGCCTCTAAAATTTGACACCACCCTAGAAAAAATTGATTTGAAATTTGAAATTAGCACTACAACTGCATAATAAACATTTTACGGCAGCATACTTTCCAAGTTCGACTAGATTTCCAAGAGTCCCCCAGTCGTATTCTAGGAGAATATTGGACTTCCGTTTCGTTTCCAAAACTGATTCTAACTCCGTATTACCTTTTAGCTACATACACAATAGAAAATTTGAGTTTGAATTCATAATGCATCTTTTGTTTTATGTGTGGTACGTTCAAAACTACCAAACTAACTTTTTGCACTAAGCCATCTTTTTCTATGTAATTGGTAATCAGAAATGCAACTCTGTACAGTTGATCTCTGCTCATCTCACACAAGTCCTTAACAAGTGTTTCATCAGTGAAATGAATCAGGTCATAATTTGTTTTTGAACTGCATTTGCCAGTGAGAAACCCTTCTATAAGTTCTTCCACGGATGCCTATGAATTTTAAATGTGAACAATAATTTTATGCTGCTGACTTATTTAGTAGAAGCGTGGTTGAGGTTCAAACCTTATTTGCATTATCCAAGTATACAGTGGACTGCAGAAGTTCAGTAGCCTGTTCCTCAGATAAGGGAGTATACGAAGGAACCGTAATTACAAAAGCTTTCTTTCCGGTTTTACTCATAAAATCTTCCAGCTTGGCTGCCCCTAAAACATAAAATTAATTAGTAGATTTTGTAATGAACTCCAACTGTCCAAAAAAGCACATTGTGCTGCTTTGAAACTTACCTATTGGCGTTGTAGGATCTCTCGTCTGGAAAGCGCTTAACAGCTGCATATACTGCAACAAATCCTGCCACAGTTTTCCAAGAGTCTGAACGCCACTGGGGGACTCAACAATGTTTTTAATGAGCGGAGAGGTGTCCTTCACAAACCGGATGATTCTAAAATGTCATTAATAACCTATATAATTCTAAATACATAATATGCAACGTGTTTAATCGAATATTATCTTACTTAGCCTCCTCCCAAACTCGGTTCCCTTGATTCTCGATGTAAGCATCATGGCAAGTGTTATTTAAAGTGCAAAAGAAGTTTTGAACGAATTCGAAACCTCCAACAGACGGTAAAGCTTTTCCTATGAGATGACCTATTCAGGAAACATGAAAGTTTCAGCCACATTTTCATGCTCGGTGACTTCGGAAAGGACTTACAGTTTGGACGATTTAACTTCAGTCCTCTTGTCCGCACCCACATTAGAATCATAAATAGGATCAATGGCCACAGGAATTCCATGAAAACCCTTGTCTGTTGGACAACGTTAAGCATTACGTAGTCTCATCACACAATTACACACAATTCGCCAGATTTACATTCAAGTGTTTGATTGTGTGTACCTTATGTCGCTTCCGAAGAACCCAATTCTTCCATAGGAGCAGTTTGAGCTGCTCCCAGAAGGACGTCATTGTGACTGTGACTGCTGCAGGCGAGCAGCGACGATGACGGAACGGTTACAGATATCGTCAGCTCTTTGTATCACTTTTCATATTGACGACTCAACATCTCTACAAAAGAATCCAAAAGTTAAACCACATATGCAAGGCTTTTCAGCGGTGTATTCACATTGAAGGTTATCCAGCCAATTCACCGGAACACACATTTATAGATGTTTGAAGCAAATATATGCAGCTAATTAAATTAATGAAAACTTACAATGACAAGGGGAAAGGAAAGTAAAGCTGACAAAATTACTGATGATATTTGGATCTTTTGATGATGTTCTACTTATAATTTGGGCCAATAATAGAAACTATCAAAAGGGACATTGC